>PVKS010048453.1:0-12392 GCA_004027875.1 Aplodontia rufa | reverse complement strand
TCTTCAGATACCCTCCCCCCACCCCCTCCCACTCCCTACACCTCCCAGTATCCTAGGGTGCCATCCCCCTATTATGTGGACAATCATACAATTTGAGGTTATTATTTAGCCGTTTAACCTACTGCTTCCCCAAGTATTCTAGCTTCCACATATGAGAGAAACCATTTGGCCCTTGAGTCTCTGAGATTGGAATACTTCACTAAGCATAATTCTTTCCATCTCCTTCCATTTGATATCAAAAGCCATAATATCGTCCTCTCTAATGGCCGAGTAGTATTCCATTGTATTTATGTACCAAAGTTTTTGAATCCACTTGTCGAGTGAGGGGCATCTGGGTTGGTTCCATAGTCTAGCTATAGTAAATTGAGCTGCTGTAAACATTGAGGAAGCCACATCACTATAATATGCTGATCCTAACTCTTTTGGGAAAATACCCAGGAGTGGGATAGCTGGGTCATAAGGTGGTTCCATCCTTAATTTTTTGAGGATTCTCCACACTGCTTTCCAGAGTGGCTGAACCAGTTTGCAGTCCCACCAGCAGTGTAACAGTGTTCCTGTTTTCCCACAGCCCCTCCAGTATCTGTTATTGTTAGAATTTTTCATTTTTGCCACTCTAACAGGAGTGATGTGGTATTTCATTGAAGTTTTGATTTGCATTTCTCTTATAGCTAATGATGTAGAGCATTTTCTCATATATTTATGGGCTTTCTGGACTTCCACTGGATAGAAGTTTCTTTTAAGTTCTTTAGCCCATTTATTATTGGATTATTTGTGAGTTTGGAGTTTAGTTTCTTTAGTTCCCTGTATATTCTGGATATTAGCCCTCTGTCCGAGGTGTAGCAGGCAAAGGTTTTCTCCCATTCTGTATGTTCTCTCATGATGCTCTTGACTAGATCTTTAGCTGTGCAGAAGCTTTTTAGTTTAATTGCATCCCATTCATTTATTCTTGATTTACAGCATGAGCCATAGGAGTTCTGTTAAGGAAGTAGCTGCTGACTCCTCTATGCTGTAGTGATGACCCTATTTCTTTTTCTAGTAACTTTAAAGTTGTAGGCTTAATATCCAGGTCTTCGATCCATTTTGATTTAATTTTTGTGCAGGGTGAAAGATATGGATCCAGCTTCAGTTGTTTACATATGGCTGTCCAGTTTGTCCAACACCATTTGTTGAACAGGCTATCTTTCTTCCACACTATGCTTTTGCCCCCTTTATGAAATACCAAACACTTAAGGATATGGGGGTTTGTCTCAGGATCTTCTATTCGGTTCCACTGGTCTTCGGTTCTGTTTTGATACCAATACCATGCTGTTTTTACTACTACGGCTCTGTAGTATAATTTCAGATCAGGGATTGAGATACCCCGTATTTCTTCCTTTCTATAGAGTAGTGTTTTGGCTAGTCTGGGTCTCCTGTTATTCCATATGAACTTGAGAATTGCTTTTTCTATATCTGTGAAGAATGCCATAGGTATCTTGATGGGGATTGCATTGAAACTGTATAGGGCTTTGGGTAGAATGGCCACCTTTATTATATCGATTCTGCCTAACCATGAGCATGGAATGTTTTTCCATCTACACAGGTCTTCTGTAATTAGAAAGAACTTTTAATAAAAGAAAGTTATATTTTGTCAACCTTTGTGTCTAGTGTGGTCAATCGTGCTCAGGTAGGGAAGGAACAGCGCATGTACATTTCATGAGTTCATTGCAAAGAGCTATTCTTTTTGAGATCAATGTCTTTATCCTTTACTTCTGCAACTGGCTGAAGCTGGCAGCTTCAGGGATAAATCCTGCACTCAAGCATGCTGGCATTTAACCCCGTACTACACAGGGGCAGCAGCTAAAATCCAGATCTTTCCCTGAGAGCAGAAACTTACTATGGAATTTTCAGAAACACGTGCACCCTGAAGTCAGACACAAAGTCTGTATCTGTTGGAAAATTGGGAAGTCTCTGAAAAAAATAAGATTTGATTCTCCTAGAAGAAGCAACTCTCATTTTAGGCTTCTCGAGAGGAGTTTCATAGGTAGCTAAGGGCAGTGGCAGATTGAAATACACCTGCATGATCTGGAGCCACCGGAGGTCTCAGGCTCCAGTTTGCTAGCCTAAAATATTGGTGTATCGGTTAGATCATACTTCATAGTGTCTCCTACACTGAACTTCTAGAAATAGGTGCTAGAAGTCATTTTGTTAACTTACCACATGCAGCTGTATTTTTGTTCCAAATGTTAAATATTTAATCAACTCTAAGGTGAAACCCAAATGTAATTCATTAAGCAACTTGGTGTTGAGTCAAACGTAACGGACATGAAAAATGCCTTTTCATTAGTGACCATTGGCTTCGTTGGTTCAAGAATTCTGGCTGATGGAATGAATAGAAAAATTATTCTCTGTTCAAACAAACTGAGTGGATCTGAATAAAAATAAAATAAAAGCCAGGAGGCTTTCCAATTGCCTTTTACTAATTGTGATCTATTGATTTTCTATGCAACATTAATGTCTACAAGGCTTTCCTTCAGCTAATTCAAAAGATGAATGAATTTAATGAAAGTTTTTATTTCAAATTGTGCATAAAAGTAAAGGTTGGAGAAAGACACCCACACGAGTGTGTACTTGCACACATAGAGGCACACATAGAATGTGGAGAAAAAGGCACGTATGCTGTCATTTCTATATAGCGGGAGTGGCAGAAACCACCATCAAAACGTCTTTGCATACAGTCCTCTTGATTTTGTCCCTTGGCCACAAGTTTTGATAAAGTGAATCCTCTCAAAAATAATAACTAAATGTTTAATAACTGTATGTTTTAAATAATAATAATGTGACTCTCTTATTTCTTCTACTCAATTTAGGAAAAAAATCCAACAGTTCAGATAAGAATTAAGCATAACCACACTGAGTTTCAGGGAGCTGAAATGTCAACAAAAGGAGGAAAGGAAGAAAGGAAAGAATTAAGCATACCCGGAAGATGCTGTGTGTGCCAGGTACATTACTGCTTCACATCTGCAGTAACCAGTTTTCCACAGTTTACAGGACATTGCTGTCCATTGCACAGTCTAAAATAATTATGATCTGGTCATTTATAGAAAATGTCTGCTGAATTTTGTCCTAGATAATAAGTAGAGATTTATTCCTGATGGCTACTGATATCACTGAAGTTAATAATAATTTTAAAAAAGATAATTAAAACATGCAATAATTTACAGCAATGATATAGTCTTGGGTCTTCCCACAAGAGTAGCTTCCTGGTTCTTTCTGGAGCTGCGTCAATGTGGCCAGAAGCCGCTGATACCAGCTGAGCTCCCTGGGTCTTTAGTCTGAAGGAAAGGGGTGTAATTTCTCCTGCCAAATGAGGGTCTCCTAAGTCCTTTCTTTCGTATCTATTTTCAAATCTGAGAATTGAACCTAGGGCCTTGCACATGCTGGGTTGGTGCTCTACCACTGAGCTACAACCCTGGGTCTTTTTTTTTTTCCTCCAAAGCATCTCTTCCCCTAGTGGCTGACAGTGAGAGTGTTGTTTCATTTTAAGAAAACACTAGGGGTAGTGTGGACCTAGGATTCCTTCAAGACTAATTACACAGTAAGCTTGTATCAGTACGGTCCCAGAGACTGGTTTATTCAGTCTTATGATCTAGATTAGACGAAGTGAAGTTTAGCACTGTGTCTCCAACTAAAGGGACTGGTAATCTGGAATACGCTCACACCCAGGGTTGCTTTCTTTCTTTTTCTTTTTTTTTTTTAAAGAGAGAGGGACAGCGAGAGAGACAGAGAAAGAGAGAAACAACTTTATTTAGTTTTTCACATGGCCTTCGTTACTCCAACACTTAGTTGTGTACATGGTGCTGGGGTTTGAACCTGGGTCCTCGTGATTGCCAGGCAAGTGCCGAAACCGCTGAGCCACCACTCCAGTCCCCCCAGGGTTGCTTTATCCACTGTATTTATCTGAAAAATGGGGATAATACATTTGCCTTATTGAGTTTATTATAATCACGCTGAAGTGTTGAATAACTTGCCCATGTGTATACAGGGCACAGAAGACAAAGCTGGGATACGAACCTCATTCTTTCAATTCCAAGCTTTCTCTTTTGGGAATTTCTTCATGAGAGAATACATGATTTTCAATGGACATTTAGAAAATTTTCTGAGTTCACAGATATTCATAAAAAATCACATGGGGACTTTGGAGGGTGTTTATATGCTTATATGCTGGAACCAGAGAGACCTTGGTTCGAATCAGCATTTTTTCTCTTACTAAACTAGTAGTGTCTTTTCAGAACGTCTATTGGCACCTCTGATGACTTTATAAAATGAGACTGATAATGGTATTTATAGGGAAATTGCACAAATTAAAAGTCACTTGCAAATGTTCTATCACTACTAGGCATTATTTTGTTCCATTTGGATGTACATGGAGCTCTCATATAATAATAGTTTACTCTTTCTGCTGTGAAACACCCTTTCTTTATTTTTCTTTATTATTTTGATTATGTATGTGTACATATATAAATTATATTTCATAACTGTATTATATATAAATACACATTTTAAAGCTCAGAAGTGCACTATTTAATCCCCTTGAATGTCGCTGCACTTTTGGGAGTTGCATTGGGAAGGGAGATTTGAGGGTCATCATCGTGGCAACCCCTGGTGCTATTTGACAAGGTTTTGGGAGTCCATGACATTCAGGGAAAAGGAGGCTTCAAAATGCTCTTCATGATCCATTAGGCAAGGATCATTAGCGCAGCTCAGAAGTACAATGAGACGTCTGTAGGAGGCTGTACAATCATCAGCCTACAATGAGCTCATTCTTGTCACCGCAGATTCTGAACATCTCAGTTCTAAGAATTGCAGCAATGGATGACACTTCATTTCAAAGAACAGGCGGCACACACTGTCTTTAGGAAGTCGTCAGCAAATGGGGCAGTCATGTCCTAAAGGCACTTTTTGCATTAATGTGCTGGGAAGAATATTAAATAGCAAGATACGTACTATTAAGTTCATAATGCTAAGTTCATATTCTCACAAAGCTCTGAAAAAATATTTACCTTTACTTCCACATCCACATAAGTGTCTAATTTAGCAATAAGATGTATTGATATCACACCACAGTGGATCAAAAACACACCTAGAGGGGCTGGAGTGGTGGCTCAGTGGTTCCAGCACTTGCCTGGCATGCGCAAGGATGCTGGTTTAAACCCCAGCACCACATACACAACAAAGTATCAGAGCAATGAAGACCACAAGAAAAGCTAAATAAAAATTGATTCTATCTCTCTCTCTCGCTGTCTCTCACTCACTATCCCTCTCTCTTTAAAAACCAACAAACAAACAAACAAAAAAACACACCTAGAAATTATGTAAATAAATCCTGGTACCATTTTTCAACCTTTCCTCTCCAATGGGGTCATTTTCATATAGTTCCCTTTTTGTTGAACAATTTCCTGTGATAAACTCTAGATGGGGTTATCATTCTATCTTAGAATGTGTGTGAAGGGAAAATGTAAGAGATATAGCTAACTTCTTCTCTCAAACTTTCTTACATAGGGTAAAGTGAGGTTCACAACAATTGAACAATATGTAAGCTATGTGTATGTAAATGTTCACAGAGTTTTAATTTGGTGGGAAATGCTGGAGGATGGGGTGGAAACCCACTTACTTTCTTAACTGATAGTGGTAGCCCGTCAGTTAGATTGCTGGTTACTGTTCTCAGGAGTCAGTTCTAAAAGCAAGCTCATTGTATCTTGTCTGTCACATTGTCAAGAAGGAAATCAATAAGTAGTATACGAAGCCCTCTCTTGTCTGAATTTTTTCCTCCATTTAGTGGGAACAAATTTCATCAATGACAGGGTCTGCAGTTTGTGCATTTTACCACCATTCTGTCTTCCAAAGCTCAATGTCTAATTGGTTCTAATTCAGTGGGTCACTATTTAATCTGAGCTCTTTAGGTTTAAGTTCTGTTCTGGATAATTAGCATTTCCTCTTTATTTTATTTTATTTTTTTTGTACTAGGGATTGAACCCAGGGGTACTTAACCACTGAGCCTCATCCCCAGCCTTTTTTATTTTTTATTTTGAGATAGGGTCTTGCTGAGTTGCTCAGGGCCTCGCTAAGTTGCTGAAGTTGGCTTTGAATTTACAATCCTCCCGCCTCAGCCTCTGGAGTTGCTGGGATTACCAGCATGCAGCACTGCACCCAGCTTTCCTCTTCATTTGTATTTGGACTTTGAAGTAAAACATATCTAATACAGGACATTTCGGACCTAACAGCAAGTGCTCATGACTCCAGCCTTTTCGTTTCCAAGGGCCCGGTGCCAGGTATGAGGGTTAACGTGACATAGGCATTTCACATTCAAAAGTGTCAAGGTTAGATTGCCTCCTGCTCAGCCGGATTTGCTTCTTCTCCAAATTGTCCCTTTGGGGACATTTCATAGCCATCTCCCACGACCAATATCCCACACTAACAATAACTCACTTTCAGCATCTTTCTTTTCTTTGCCCCTTGCCTCCATCTGATGACAAATCCTGTCATTTCCAGTTCTGAATTATTTCTCTATCTCATTGTCACCACCCTACCTTAAAACTCTCATTTCTGCTTCCTCCGAACCTCAATGGCCGGATCTCCACCACCGCACTCACTGTCTTCTCCTTCTGCATGAATCATTTCCGCACCTCAGCCAAATCAGACCATTCGTACTAGGCAGTTTTGATGTTGTCATCCCATTGTTAAAAATCTTCATGTCAGGGGCTAGAGCAGTGGCTCAGCGGTCGGAGAGCTTGCCTGGCATGTGCGAGGACCTGGGTTTGAACCCGAGCACCACATACACAACTAAGCATCAGAGAAACAAAGGCCAGATGAAAAAATAAATAAAGTTGATTCTCTCTCTCCTTCATTCTCACTTTAAAAAGTCTTCATGTTATTAAAGTAAAATGGCAAATCCTTAACTTGACTCAGAAGACCCCACATTGTCTGGCCCCACCTATTTCTACAGACTTATTTGTGGAGTTGGTCCGTTCGCCAAGTCCTTGCCAAATTCCTTCCTCTTCCCTCAGTGCTTTCCTGGCCAACATTGGACCTTGGCATCGGAGAGGGCTTTCTAACTTCTCTGCACCCCAACCATCCTCCTGGGTGAAGTAGATCCGCTTGTGAGCACTCTGATGACACCTGTTATTGTTCGTCACTGGGACCCTTCTCCATTGTTGTGCACTTGCGAGTGTATTATTAAATGTCCTTTCCTTACTCTCTGGGGCTGAATAAGGAAGACACCACTTGCTTTGTTCATGGCCATTTTTCCATTGCTTTGTGACAGCTTGGTGAATGTAGGACCTCAATTCATATCGAATGCAGGGATTTGCAGACAGTAAAACACATCGCAGATTAATATGCCATTTTTGGCCCCTCCTAAACACTTTGCATCTTCACCCCACCCTCTCTCCTCAATCCATTCCTGTCCTCTCTGAAACCATATTTCTCATGGTTGCTGGTGTTTTTATTTGGCTAATTTTTGTTGGTCACTCCTCAAACCCCATCTCATGTAGCCTCTCAGCAGTTTTGGAGTCATAGATTATTGCTTCATTGTTCAAATAGTTTTTCCCTCATCTTTTTTTTTTTTTTTTTGATGGAACGCAGGGCCTCATGCATGCTAGGCAAGTGCTCTGCCTCTGAGCCACTTCCCCAGCCTTCCCTCACCTAGTTTTAAGACAAGCCACACTTTTTGTCTCCTACATCATAGGCTACTTTTGCTAAGATTCATTTTCAGCCCATCCTTCTCTTTCCTGCCTCTGTGTTGGGCCAGACAAGAGCTTAGACCTAGCACTTCTCTTTTCTCTTTTCCAAGAGGATGTGTTTTGCTTTCAAGGCTATAATTCCCATCTGTGTCTGGAGAGCTCCTAACTGTACAGACCCTTGGACTTCCTTCACCTGAGTTCCAGATGGGCGACAAACGAGTGAAAGGTAAGTCTCTGCACACACAGCAAACCCAAAGATGAGGGCTTGAAGGAATCTGGCCATCAGTTCGGATTGTTTTGTGTTGATTTTGTTACTTTTCCTCCTCATGGTTAGGAAGACGTCCTTTTTTTAGGACTCAGAGTCCACAGACTGTTTTGGTTGATACGCAGATCGTATTTTACATACAAACGTTCCTCCCAAAAGGGCCCCCTTTGAGCTACATTGGAACGCCACTTCCAGTGCCAAGACTTCAAACAATTTTATAAAGATTTGAATTAAAAGCAGGAAATGAAAGCTCCTCATTGCAAATTGGCTTCTCTGCCTTCTCAGGAGCCAATTTCTACTTTCGAACAGGAAAAATCAGGGAGTTTTACTTTTTTGGATATTAAATGTCTGAGGGATGCTGGAATTTCAGGTTGTGTTTTATGGAGGTTTGTGATTTAAAGCCTCACATACTTATTATGATGTGCATGGCTGTTTAAAATGGATAAAATATCTGAAGAATCATTTATCTCCTGGGGAAAGTAGATCAAATCAATTAGTATATATCAAAACACAATATGGCCAGGTTTTTGTGGATCATCTACAAGATTGATAGAGGTGCCTCATCTCCTTTTAATATGTGGTAAATTTTTTACAGGTTACTTAGATTTGTCCTTTTCAAACTTCAGGGGTGATATCTGCAGTAGTTTAATGTATTCATGGTTTACAAGAGTACTAAAATTCAAGTGTTAAACAGGGTACATTTTCCTGGAGTGTGTTTTAGCTGACAGTTATGAGGGTAAATACTTTAAGTATTAAAACAGGGATAATCGTGTTATTAAGCATACATCTACAGGTACACAATACTAAAGGACAGTTCATACGTGGGGTGACCATTTAAGATTTCCCTGGCCCCCTTTCTACCTCCAGAATTGCAAATGCACTCTTTCCTGCAGGTAGAGCATCTTTGGTGAGAAATTTGAATGGCATATGCTTTTGGGGGCAGCCTCCATAAGCAATATCATGTTTATTTTATTTTTTGGTTAACACGTAATAGTTGTACATGTTAATGGGATTCAGCATGATATTTTAACATCTGCAGAGAGTATACACTGGTTAAATCAGGCTAATTAGCATTTCCCTCTCATTACATCTTCATAAAATATATAGTAGGTTGTTGGGAACTTTAGTCATTCCACAGGGCCACAGAGCACTGTTGGTCCTTTTCTCTAACTGGGTTTTGGTACTCATTGTCCAATCTCCCTTTATCTCCTCTTCCTTCTACACTTTCTAATAATATTCACAATTCTAAATCCAGACTGACTTTGTTTTTTAGCTTCTGCACATGAAAGAGGACATGCGGTGTTTTCTGTTTGTGTCTGGATTATTTCACTTAAAGTAATGTTCTTCAGTTCTATCCACTTTGCTGCACATAACAGAATTTCATTCTTCTTTAGCGCTGAATAATATTCTATTTGGTGGATAAACCATTTTCTTTGTCATTTCATCTGTCAATGGGCAGCAGTGAGGCTGATTCCATATCTTAACTACTATGAATGGAGCTGCAAAAAACACTGGAGTGCTGGTATTTCTTTGGTATGCTGATTTCATTTCCTTTTGCTGTACAGCTGGAAGTAGGAGAGCTGGGTCATATATCATGTTTTTTTCTTTTTTAGTTTTTAAACATTTTTTATTGGGGCTGGAGTGGTAGCTCTGTGGTTATAGCGCTTGCCTGGCACATGTGAGTATATGGGTTTAAACCCCAGCACCCATGTACACAACTTTGGAGCAATGAAGGCCATGTGAAAAACTAAATAAAAATGGATTCTTTCTGTCTCTCTCTCACTGTCCTTTCTTTAAAAATTTTTTTTATTAAGGAGTTGAGCTATTATGCAATCATAAATGTATCATTTTTATTTCTTTTTTTTTTTTAAAGAGAGAGGGATAGTGAGAGAGACAGAGAAAGAGAGAAACAACTTTATTTACATGGCCTTATTTGCTCCAACACTCAGTTGTGTACGTGGTGCTGGGGTTTGAACCCAGGTCCTTGTGCTTGCCAGGCAAGCGCCGAAACCGCTGAACCACCGCTCCAGCCCTCATTTTTATTTCTAACAAAGTCCAAGTTCCCTCAAATCAGGGACTATGTTTCCATTTATTTTATAGCTGAGCAAGCAGCACTGTGCTTGTACAGAGAGAACTCCAGCTAAACTTGTTGACTGGAACTGAACTAGATAGATATGGACTTTTCAACAAGACTTTCTAAGGCAGTGACAGAATATTTACAAAGAAAGGAAGTTTGTTCTCAGGAAAAACAAGTTTCCTGGTTCTCCCATGGGTCTTTGATTTATTGGAACGAAGAGATGGAATTTGGGAATCACTGTCAAGGACAGGGATTTCAAGGCTTCTCTGTGGCTCTTCTCAGGATGTCATTGGAACGCTGCTAGAAAATTAAGGTGCAATGAGTTGATGTGAATATGGACTTAGGCATGATGGGATAATTGAAAATAAATGTGGAACTGCAACAACAGTAAAGTGGGTAACTGATTCATGGTATATTCATGTTACACAGCAACGAGAGTGCACAGTTACATGAAGTATAGATGAGTCTCACGGATTTAGAGATCATTCTGTGCGATTCTATTTATATGAAGTCCCCTTCCCCCTCCAAAATAAGGCAAAGCTGATGTATGATGTGAACATTCAGCCCATTCCACATAATAGCAATGCTTGCTGGGATAATTTGAAAATAGTGCAGAGGTTTTGGGAGCTGTGCAGTGCTGTTTCCTTGATTGGCTTCTGGTGATGAAGAAACATTATTAATGGAAATTCACCAGTTTGTGCAGTTATGCACTTTCCTGTATGCAAGCTATCCATCAATAAAATGTTTAACAACTAAGTAAAATGAATTTTGATCCTGGGTTAGAGAACACTCAGAGTCGCTAGAATCTGCCCAGCATCAGAGGGGAGTGTGATTTGGAGAAGGACAAGGATCTGTGGATAAAAGGGCTCGGGTTATTTCAGTTCCCATCTTCTTGGGACTCCTGAGTTTCATCCTTTTCCATCAAGCTGTGCGGATTTTGGATATCGGGTCAATAATAAGGGTCAGGCTGTTAGCGGGACACGTTAATGAGGAGGCTTTAAAAGTAATTTGGAATTTCCAGCCTGAGAAAGCGGCAGGGCAGTCTTTGAAGGTTTACTCCTCCTTCCAGCATGTTCAGCAGGAAGGGACACAGTCTGCATTTGACTTTGGGGCTCTTTCTTTTACTCACTTTTCAGGGGTGTCAGGAATTGCTGCTCGCTGTTGCTGAGGAGTTATTTCAATAATGAGAAGGGGTTCAAAATGGTCTATTCTGGGGCTTTATCCCAGCTTCTGTCCAGGATACTCGAGGTAGAAGATGGACTGTTGATCCTTTTATTCCTTCCATGTCTAGCCAAGTGAGTTAGAGCCAAACCCTCTTTTGATATGTTAGGTAGTGTTCACAGGACTTTGATATTGATTTAAGATCAATGATTTCATAGGCTATTAGATGAAAATTCCTCCTCAAACTGTGTGTGTTTGTGTTTGTGTGTGTGTGTGTGTGTGTGTGTGTATCTGTGTATGATGTGATCTGTTATGGAAATGGCAGAAGAAGATGGTTATTTATTTATTTTATTCAGAAATTTATTTGTTGAACAATCAAACAAGCTAGAAGAAGATGTTTTTAAGGTATAATGAATTTCATCTCTTACACATTTACTAAGTGGAAGAAAACTATTTCTTGAAATCAGGAGATTATTAGAAATAAGTGGCAGACCCTTCCTGGATTGGGGTTGTATTGACACTAAAGCTTTCATAATTCCGGTAGTTAAAAAAGATGTTGGTAGAAGGGAAGTCTGCGTGTGCAGAAACAATACAGGTGTTGTGACAGAGGGCAGCCAAGGCCTTCTTCAAGGGACATGAAAGTCAGGGGGTCATTTCATGGAAGCCTTGGAATGACCCACGTAAGAATTTGCTCTTCATTTGTTAGGCGGTCAAGGGGTTCTGGAGAACCTTGATTGAAGGTGATCAGAGCTTGTGCTTTTACAAAAATCAATGCATACATTAGAAGGTGAAGCGACTGAACGTAAGCACTCTCAACACTTCTAAATTGGAATGGCTTTATTGCCGCCCCTGCATTCCCCTGACCTTTCCCCAGTGTCAATTGGGAAGCTTACTGTTCTGTAGCTTTTAACACAAGGCATTCTCTTTTCCTCAAAGGCATCTGAATAGTAAGGCTAAGCTCTCAAACTTTCAAAACAGACTTATGAAAGAAGACATTTTAATATAAGGTCTGTAAGTCAGAACAGTGTTCAGGTGAAGAAGGCTGAAATGCAAAATCCTCTGTTTTTTTTTTTAATTTTTATTTTTTGAACAGACTTACAAGATTTTAACAAATCAATATAAAATGTGTATAAAATGTGTAAATATTCTGGATATTGTAATTATCCCCAGG
>PVKS010048452.1:0-12406 GCA_004027875.1 Aplodontia rufa | reverse complement strand
GGTTGTTCAAAAATAAAAAATTTAAAATAAAAAAAAATAAAATATTTAAAGATTAGGAGCTTGGCTCAGTCTTCTATTCTATTCCATTGGTTTTCATTCCTATTTTGATACCAATCCCATGCTGTTTTTGTTACTATAGCTCTACAGTGTAGTTTTAGAACTGCTCTTGCAAATTCACCTATTATGTCTTTCTTGCTTAGTAATGTTTTGGCTATTCTGAATGTTTTGTTGTTCCATATGAATTTGAGAATTGCTTTTTTTATATATCTGTAATGAATTTCATTGGTATTTTGAGGGATAATGCATTGAATCTGTATAGTACTTCTGGCAGAATGGCTCTTTTAATTAAATGAATTCTGCCTAACTCGGAGCATGGTACATCTTTCGTATTCTCAGGTTTTCCTCAATTTGTCTTCAATGTTTTATTAGTTTCACTATGGAGGATTTTTTCCCTTGTTAGATTAATTACCCAGTGTTTTATTCTTTTTGAGGATATTGTGAATGGGATCGATTTCCTGATTTCTTCTTTTGCCCTATTATTGTTGCCATGTAGGAAAGCTATTGATATATAAGTATTGATATTGTAGCTTGCTACTTTGCTAAATATGTTTATAAGTTCAAGCATTTTTCTGGTGGAGTTTTTTGGATCATCCAGGTATAGGATCATGTCATCTGCATAAAAGGATAATTTGACTTCTTCTCTTCCTATTCTTATCCCTTTGATTTCCTTCTTTTGCCTGATTGCTCCAGCTAGGTTTCAAGGACTATACTGAATAAAGTGATAAGAGCTGGCAGCCTTGTCTTGTTTCTGCATTTAGTGGAAATGCTTTCAGCTTTTCTCTGTTTAGCATTATACTAGCTGAAGGTTTGGCATATATGGCATTTACAAAGTTAAGTTCCTCTGAACATTATCTTCTCTAGAGTTTTGAGCATAAATGTGTGCTGGATTTTATTGAAGACCTTTACTGAATCAATTGAGATGATCATATGGTTTTTGTCCTTACTTCTGTTTAAGTAATCAATCACATTTACTGATTTGTGTGTGTTGAACCAGGCTTGCATCCCTGGAATCAAGCCCACTTCGTCATGATGAATTATCTTCTTTATGCGTTTTTGAATGTGGCTTGCTAGAATTTATTAAGGATTTTTGCATCAATGTTCATCTGGGATAGTGGTCTATAGTTTTCTGTTATGTTTTTGATGTCCATTTGTTGGGCTTTAGTATCAGAGTTATGGTTGCCTCATAAACAGTGTTTGGAAGAGTTCCCTCCTTTTCATTTTCTTGAAATAGCTTAAAAGCAAAAGGTGTTATTTCTTCCTCTTCAGTGTGGTAAAACGCAGCAGTGAATCCTTCTGGTCCTAGGCTTTTCTTCTTTGCAGCCTTTGAATTGCTATATGGATTTCAGTGCCTGTTATTGGGCTGTTTAGTATTTAAATATCATCCTGTGTCAATTTGGGGATATTGTATGTGTCCATAAATATGTCCACGTCTTGTAGGTTATCTAATTTAGAGTATAGTTTTTCAACATGTGTTCTGATAAGCCATTTAATTTTTGAATGTCAGTGGTGATAACCCCCTTTTTGTTGGTGATTTTGCTGATTTGCCTTGATTTTTTCCTTCTTTTAGTGAGACTAGCTAGGGAGTCTATCAATTTTATTTATTTATTTTTTAAATATCCAAGTCTTTGTTTTGTCATTCTTTTTATTGTTTTTTCTTCTCTATTTCATTGATTTCAGCTCTTATCATGATTATTTCTTCTTCTACTGGCTTTGATATTAGAATGTTCTGCCTTTGAAGGGATTTGAGGTGGAGCATAAGCTTATTTATTTGAGATCTTTCCAGGTTTTTAATGTAAGCACTCAGCGCTATAAATTTTCCCCTTAAGAATGCTTTCATCCTGTCCCAAATGTTTCAATATTTTGTGTCTTAATTTTCATTCTCTTCCAAGAAATTCTTGATTTCTGCACTCATGTCTTCTTGGATCCATTCTTCATTCAATAGGGTATTGCTCATTTTCCATGAATATATGTGTTTTCTGTTATGATTTTTGCTGTTCATTGCTTTGGTCATGGCATCATAGTCTGATAGGATACATGGACTATCAATTTTTTATATTTGCTGATATTTCCTTTGTGAACTAGAATATGGTCAATTTTGAAGGATCCATGTGCTGCTGAGAAGAAGGTATACTCAGACAATTTGGGGTGGGATATTCTATAGATGTCTGTTCAGTCCATTTGATTTGTGGACCGGTGATCTCTTTATTATCTTTTTGCTTTGATGATTTGTCAATTGGTGATAGAGGAGTACAAAAGTCTCCCAGTATTATTGTGTTGAGGTCCACAAATGGTTTTATGTCATGGAGTAATTTTTCCACATATTTTGAAGCATTCGTGTTTGGAGAGTATATATTCACTGTAGGTATATCTTCCTGGTGTATTGTTCCCTTTACTATGATGCAGTGGCCTTCTTTATCTCTACTGATTAGTTTATGTTTGAAACCTACTTTTTTGGATATAAGAACTGAAAGTCCAGCTTACTTTTTTTGGGCCATATGCCTTGTGGATTTTTTCCATCCTTTCACCTTCAATCTGTGGATATCATTGTGTGTAACGTGGTTCTCTTGGAAGCAGAATATTGTTGGATTTAGTTTTTTGATCCAATCTGTTCTTCTGTGTCTTTTGATTGGCTCATTGAGACCATTCACATTCAGTTTTAGGATAGTTATGTGGTTGTGGTTCATAGTCAATGTGATTTATTAGTGAGTTCCGTGCTTTCTTGTTTGTCTTTTGATAGTGTGTACTTTTATTGAGTATCCTCTGTTTTGTGAGTTTTGAGGAATGTTTGATGTTCTTCTGTCTGGAGTTTATCTTTGAGGATTTTTTGGAATTCTGGAATGATGCAAGTTTGATCTTATCATGAAATGTTCCTTTTTCCCCATCAATCTGAAGCTGAGTTTTGCTGGATATAGTATTCTTTGGCTGTATGTTGTGATTGTAAGACATAGAATGATCTCCTTGCATGATCCTCTTACTTCGAAAGTCTGAGCTGAAAAGTCTGATATGATCCTCATTGTTTTGCCTCGGAATGTGATTTCGCATTTCTCTCTTGCCACTTTTAATATTATTTCTTTAATATCACCATTATATACTTTGATTATGATGTGTTTTGGTGAATTTCTCATTTGATTAGGCCTACTGGAGTTCCTGTACACTTCATAGATATGCATTTCAGAGTCTATTTTGATATTGGAAAATTTTTCTTTAACCATTTCATTGAGTATGTTCTTTATACCTATCATTTTTGTTTTAATTTATTTTTGTATCCCAATTACTCTTAGATTATTTCTTCTGATTTCATCTCAGACATTTTGAAAATTGTGCTTATATTCATGTGATCATTTTTTCTCTTTAGTCATCTGTGTCCTCAACCTTGCTCTTCTTATCTTCATTGTTGGAAGTTCTTTCTTCTGAAGCTGTTGTTCTTTTTTTTTTTTTATAGAGGTTAGTCTTTTATTAAATTCTTCCATCATTTTTATTACTTTTTTATTGAGAAATTTATTTGTTGAACAATCATACAAATTTTAGCAAAATAATATATAATATATATAGATTCTGAAAATTGGATTTACCCTCAAGAGTTCCCCCCCCCAATGACCCACCCTTATCCCTCCCTTCCCCTTCGCACAACATCTCTAAAAAAGGTATTAGGTTGTGTAACATTACATGATATCTGGATTTAACACCTGATATTAGACTACTTCTCTTAATGGCCACAAGACAGGCTTCTTCCATCATTTTTTATTATGTGATTGACAGAAGATTTCAATTCTGTTACTTCCTTTTTCAGTATGTCTATTTCTTTGATAATAGAGTTTTTCATCTTTTGAGTTTTCTCACTTAGTCCCTTCATTAATTCTTCTTTTAGTACATTATTCCTTTTAGTAATCAGATCATTGATAATTATTTCTAGGTTTTCATCTCACTCCCTGTCTATTTGTTCCTTGGTTGGGTAGTTGTGTGCCTACCTCATTTTGATAATCCTCTTCTGGATCTTTGAATAGAGTTTTCTCGTAGGTAGGCAGGTCTGGAGGTACTTCTTTGGAGGTCAAAGGGTTGGTTGGGTCAGATACCACCCCTCTGAGGATCGCTTTCTTCCAGAATGCTACATCAGCCTGGAACCTCATTTGGCTGTACCTTACATATTTAGGTCCTAGAGCACTGATTTGAAATCTGTTCAAGATGCATTACAGCCTGCTGGTTTATATATGCACATCATTTGGGGTGCTTTGGTGGATCTTAGTGTGTCATGTTTGGCCTGAATGGGCCCCTGCACACAGTGACAAGACGTGGGATCTTTGGCAGGGGGTATGGGCCAATGTATCTGGATCTAGCAGGAATGAGGTATGACTGGGTAGCTAAGTGCCCAGCAGCTGGGCAGTTTTGGATTGGCGTTTTGCCATTCCTGAAGGCCCTGGTCCTGAGGCACTGTTCTGCCACACAGAGGCTACTGGTTTTGGCTCCAGCTGGGTTTCTAGGTTGGGGTACCCTGTGTGGTTGTAGGCCCTGGAGCTAAGGTCTCTGACCACAGGCAGAAGCCTTCTGGGGTCTGCTCCAGCATGGTTCCCAGACAGGTGTGTCTGATAACTGGTTTTATAAGAGAGAGTTCTCCAGTCATTTTTGTCATTTTCTGAATGATAACATGTTTATTTTGTACCTGTTCTTATTTATTGATGCTGATCAAAGAATTAATGTCAGTTTGTAAAAGAAAAGGAAATAAAAAGAAGAGAAGATTCCAAAAAATCCCATTTTCTGAAGATCCTATTGCAATGATTATAAGGACGTATTTCAAGTTTGATGACATTGAATGAATACTTGGTAAGATTATCAAGAAGAGTAAAGTTTGTGAAAAATAAAGATATTATGAGGTGTTTTACAGTCCTCTAGAGAAGGAGATTCTTAATACTTTCTAATTGACTTTTTATATAGAGCTAGGAGAAAGAAAAGCTGCAGGTTGTACATAATTTGTTCTAAATTGGCAATCCAAAAATGAGCAAAGAAATATTGCAAATGGAATATAAAAGTTGGAGAGTGGTTGGAGGAAAATCAATTTTAATAGAATATATATGGAATTTGAAAATGTTGACTGCATCTCTATGCTTATACAGGGCGGGCATTATAAGGCAATAGAGTCAATTTTACTTTTTATTTTAAAGATAAATTTTGTTTTTTATTTTTTATCTGGATTCTTTTTTCCCGACACTTAGTTTTGTATGTGGTTCTGGTGTTCAAACCCAGGTCGTTAAGCATGCCAGGCAAGTGAGCCACTACTCCAGTCCCAAATTTTACTTTTTGTATTTATTTGTTTTTTTGCATATTGTGTACATTTATTTTTTATTAAGGATTTGATTTATTGTAAACTCATAAATGCATAACAAAACAACATGTGTTAGTCATATGTTCTTAAACCAGAATTACCCCCACCTCACCCGTCCGCTAGTCTCTTGACTCTTCTACTTGTTGCCCCTACAAGCAATATAAATGCTTAGTTTCATCTCTACTGAAAAGAAATGTTTATTTAATAAAATTAGAATTTAAAACATTATCAAAACAAAGACAAAATATAAGCCTCATCAAAATTTGACTAATGATGTTGTAAAAATCCTGTGTTGGTGCTTTTTGTGAGAGGTAACTTCTGAGAAAGAGCAGTGACTATGAAGATCAGGAAGATCTAGAAGTCAGTGTATAAATTTATAGTGCTATAGGATAATTAGAAGAGGATCAGTAAATGGATATAAAGCTAGAATTTTCAGATTGGAGTGAAAGCTTTGTTACTTTATTTCTGTATATAATCACTTTGGAAAAGTTTGTTAACATCTGAGTCTCAGTTTCATTGTAAATGGGCCTTTACTAGATTGCTGATAAAGTCAATATTTTGTCTTCATCAGGGAACACAAGATTTTTTACTTTCCCCTCTCTCTGCTATCCTTTCTTCCATCCTTATTCAGAATATGTTCCATACACTGTCATTGTAGTTACTGGACATGGTATGTGATCAATTACTTTGCTTCTCTTATGTCTTCAAATTTGTTTGGTGTCCATCACCCTCGTTAAATCTAATTCTCTGCATACTCTGCATTGTTATCCTGAAAATGAATGTAGCTAGAAAGTACAAAATTAGGGGGAATGATTTCATTCTCAACTCAGGACCACTATTTTCAAATAGTCATTCAGTGCTTCTTTGAATAATTATATTAGACTTAAGTTTTATTTTTTTCCTTTTCCGTCCAGCTAGATTTTGCTGCAAAGATTATGTTAATTTTGTATAAAAGGTGTTCTTTCTTTTTCTATTTTCTGTTAGAGTTTCTTTATGATGAGAATTATTTGTTCTTTAACATTTGGTAGAATTCATCTATATCATTGTACTTAGTGTGATGTGTGAGTGTGTAGATTTTAAACTATCTAGTCAAATAAATAAATATTTTCAAGTCTTTAAAGTTTATCTTAAATTTATTTTTATAAGTGTTATCTTTCTAGAAGGTGATGAATTACAATTGTATTTTCAGCTTGAGTGTGAAATGTTATGCATAGCACACTTTTATGATATTTTCTCTATCTGTAGATGTATCTGTTGTTCATTTCTAATGTTATTTAATTTAATCTTTTTCAAGTTTGCCAGATTTGAATGTTTAATGTTCTCCAAAATTCAGGATTAATACGTTTCTAATATTAAAAAGTATTTTTTAAAAAATTATTTTTGCTTTTATTTTTAATATTTCTTTCTTTGAATTATTCTGTTCTTTTCATAAAGTAACATTAAGGATTCCTTGTTGGGGTTGAGATATGACTCAGTGGTAGAGTGCTTGCCTAGCATATGTGAGGCCCTGGATTTGATCCCCAGCACCACCACCAATAAATAAGTTAATAAATGAATAAAGAAATTAAGGTTTTGTTCTCAAATTTTCTACTTTTCATTTTCACTTTCCACGAGATACTTTTAAGTTTGTACATATTTCTCTAAGTACTATTTTGGCTGTATCTAATTATATTTGATGTCTTTTAGGTATAAGTATTTTCTAATCTATGTTATGATTTCATCTTTAATCCATGGATTTTTAAGAAAGGAACCAAACTTTTCTAATAAATTCTCTAAGGAATATTCAAGGTTATTTCATTTTTAAATGAATTTCCGATTTAATTGCATCCTTGCCAAGAGAACATGACCTCTTTAATACTAATTCTTTGACATGTATTAGAGTGAGATTAATGATTTGATGTTAATTCATTTGGTGATTTTCTGAAATATTCTATTGTGCTTGAAAGAAAATGATCTCTCTTTTGGGAACAGAATTCTACATATGCCTATAGATCCAGATTATTAGCTCTGCTGCTCATTTTTTTAAAAAAAGAAATCTGTTATTTCAGGTACTGGGAAATATGTTAAATCTCCCATCATAAAGGTAGATTGTCAATACTTATGTTTTCCTGTTAGCAGTGCTAAATATATTTCAAACCTACATTACTAAATGATTTTTATTGCATATACATATACCATGTCCTCTTTGTTGCATTAAGTATGCTTCTTGTTTTACAAGCTATTTTTTGCATTATATTCTTTTCATATTTGTAGTAAAACATTTTGCTAATATATATTTCAATGATATTACTTTAATTGTTTCTTTGTACTTTAGGTTTGTCTCTTGTAAAATGGGGTTTAAAGATAAATTGGTTCATTTGCATTTATTCTGTGGATATATTTTAAAATTTATTTCTAAAATTCATTCATGTTTTTTAGTGTCCTACTTTTTCTGTGCTTTCCTTATTTCTTTATTTTCTTATTTTATGAATTAAATCCAGGAGCTTTTGCAAATTCAACTTTGTGGTTTTTGTCCTCTGGATTGTTAAAATTCAAACTTTGTTGTCTAGGAAAATAGCAGATTATTGGCAGTTTTAAACCCCTAGTTCAACTTCATTTTTGTTATTTATTGATTTGTCTATGTAACTATATTTCTCTTTATATATATCTATCTATTTATTTAGTTGTTTGAGGATATGCTTTATGGCTTTTCCAGTTCAACTCTATATTTACAAGTAGTTTTGGGGTATATTTTATTCTGAATGTATAGTGCCTTTGTACTGAGAGGGTTTTTTCCCCCCCAGGGTATGTGGTCCTAAATTGCGTCAGTGAACTTTCTGTTACTATGACAAAGTATCTGAGATAACCAAGTTAAAAATTGGAAGGGCTTATTTTGGCTCATAGTTTTGGATATTTCAATATATTACTTTTAGGTCTTTGATGAGGCAGTATATCATGGTTGGATTCCATGGTGAAGGATTTCTGTGTATCTCATCATGGCCAGAAAACAAAGAAAAAGACAGGAAAGAACTATGGTCTAGATATCTTCTTCAAGTGCATGCCAACGACCTTGCTTCCTTTCCACTGGTTCCCACTTCTTAAAGTTTCTATTACCTCCCAATAGCACCATGGACTGGGGACCAAGCCTAGCATGCATGGTCCTTTGTTGGACATTCAAGATCCCAACTGCAGCACATGCATGACTTCCAGTAGAAATATTTCGTAAGGAATTATAGTGTTTATTGCATCATTTTTCCTTACTTTTTCATATACAGCAATTTTATTTGTATGATAAATCCCATGAAGTATCTTTTATGTTTGCTATTTGTATTTCATTGCCTTTCCTCCCTTTTGCATTATCCTTTTGAGTTGCTAAACCCTATTATGCATATCATCTAATCTCTTCTCTACAGTGATTTTTTGAGATTTCTTTGCTTTCTTTAACTTATTTTGCTTGTATTGTACATTTTCCTTTCTCTAAAACTGGTATATAGAATCTCATTACTTATGTTATATTTTTAAATATGAATCTGCAGTTTCTATTATGTTGTTGCTGAAAAATGATTGTAGGTAGATTACTCTTTTATATTATCACTCTTTACCTGGGAACCTTCTTTTGGAACACAAACTGGAAGGCAAATTTATATTAACCACTTGGCCACCGTTGGCAAAATGAGAAGTATAGGATAAGAAGCTGGTGCTATAAGTTGCTGCTACTGTAGCACTCTGTTTATTCAGGAATTTATCTGTATTTATTGATTCACTTATTTTACTATGTATTTGGGTAAATGCTCTGCCAAATGGAGGTTATTCTATTCCTTTAAGATAATTCATTTTGTTTTTTCACTCTTTTCCTTAGTCATGGTATCCTGGACATTTTAGAAAATTTCTTATTAGGATATCCATGTAGACCATATAATTCTTCATTGAAATTTGGGTATTTTAGTCAGCATTTTTACTTTTATGGCGAAAGACTTGACAAGAATGATTAGAGGAGGAAAATTTTATTTGAAACATGGTTTCAGAGGTTCAGTCCGTGGTCAGCCAACTCCATAGTTATGGGCCTGAGATGAGGCTGAATATCATAGCAGAAGTTCATGACACAGGAGTGAAGAATGAAGCTTAGGACTTGGCAATCAAGAAGCAGAGAGATTGCTCCATTCACCAGAGAGAAAATATAAACCCAAAAGGCCTGCCCCCAGTGACCTGTCTCCTCTAGTCACATTTCACTTGCCTAGTTATCATATCAGTGGATTTATCCTTTGAATAAGTTATAACATAATCTAATAATTTCACATTTGAAAATTCTTTCATTGGGGCTGGAGTGGTGGCTCAGTGATTATGCACTTGCTTGGCATTCGCAAGGAAGTGGGTTCAAACCCCAGCACCATGTACACAACTAAGTTTTGGAGAAACGAAAGCTACATGAAAAACTAAAGAAAATTGATCTTCCCCAAATTTCCCTCTCTTTTTGAAAAAGAAAAAGAAAAAAAATTCTTGCATTGACTCATACATGAGCATTTGGGGGACACTGTATGTAATATATACCAGATAACAATCGGACTGCCAATTGATTACTTGCTGTCCATTTAGACATTCTTTCTTACTTACTACCAAACCTCCCAATTCTTTTCAGAGTAGCAAGTAGGCCAGGTAAAATATTTGATCTCTCATCCTGTCTTGTAGCTAGTGACCACTACATGACATATTAAATTGGGTCATATGCTATTTTATTTTTGCATGTAAAACATAGTTTATTCTTTGCACTTCTGTGTGCTTGAATTTAGTGTTTTGGAGCAGGAAAATGTAAATGCAAGTCACTGGGTAAAGCTTCTGTAAAGGTTATTTTAAAGGAACTATATTTTATTGGTTTTTATCTTTCTGCCTTCTTTTTCCCTCATTTCTTTTTCTTTTGTCTTTGACCCAATGACCCATTATAGGCACTCTCTTGTAACTAAAAGACTGAAAGATGCAACATAAATAGAGCAAGTTAGGACCACACAAAAAGTCTAAAGTCATTAATAACTCCCTTAAGGTAGCTGTGCCATCTCTGTATTGAATACTGCTGAGAAAAACAAGCCCATAGATAGATAGGTCAACCCTTCCTTCTCCTTCACTCTAATCATTGATGAGGACTTATAGGTAAGCAAGTAACTCCAAATATATTAGGCCTGATTTCTTGTGTATAAGAATCATTACTTATCTTTAGTGCTCACCACTCCAGATTGGGGGATGTGGGGTTCATTCTTGTACAGAAATAAGATTGAAATACTATTTGAAAGACATGCACTAAGAAAATAGCAAGGGAAGACTACTCTTTTTATTTCTTTTTCCAGACACATAAGAATGATTTTTACATATAGTGATTGGCATAGAAGAATGTAATAGCTATGCTTCATTAAATTCCTACCCTGTGCTAGATATTTTTCTCACCATTTGGCATGTACTAACTCATTTAATTCTCATAAAAATACAGATGAGGCAACTGAGTCAGTCAGAGGCTGAATGATTTTGCCCAGTGTCACTTGGTTAGAATGTGGTGGAGCTGGAATGGATCTCTGGCAGATGGACTCCAGAGTTTGATCTATTAACTGTGACTTCTTAGCCTCTTCCTCTGGCCCTTTCATATAGTTATCTCCCTTGAAATCTAATCTATTAAAAAAAAGTTGTGGTGTGAGAGACAGGAGAGAAGCAAAGAAAAGCAAATGAACATCCCTCAAAAAAAAATCTGAGACATTTCTCTGAGGTTTGGTTCCATTTGGTTTCCATGGAGCAGCTTGGTATAGTAGAGAGTTGTTTCTCTGAATTCAGGTTTGGATTTGTATTCTTCATCTATTTACCACACTATGATTTGTGTGAACTGGACATGTTACTTAACTGTTCTGAGATTCAATGTCCTTCAATATTTAATATTGAAATGGGAATATTGTTAGCAAAATGGCTTGTTATTCAATCACCAAATATTTATTGATTACCTGTTGTATTCTAGTTACTGGTATGCAATGGTTTGTCACAAGTAGGCAATAACATTTGCTCTTGCACTCAATATACTTAAAATATAGGCATGTAAGTCTTCACTGTAATGAAGACTAAGACTGGTATAAATATTGGCTGTGGTGAGGATGTGGAGCTCAGCACATAAAGAATACTCAGTAATTGTAGGTGCTTGTTCATTTCCTCCATCCTCTCTCTTTCCTTAAAGAGTCAGGAGCTGCCAATCTTCCCCTACATATTTGTAGTTTTATTTCAGAAGTGTTGCTCTGACCCAGGACCTCTTTTTACTTTTAATATGCAGTGTGGATGTTAGGTGATGCTGTTAGCTTCATTTCAAAACCAAATGGAGTGATGGTGTCACAGGTAGTTTGTATTATAGGCACCTATTTTTCACATTAGTCTTTATGTGGAATTTTATGCATTAATCTTAAATGTTCTGTAAAAGAAAAAAAGTTGAGAATTTAAGAGAAATGTACAATAAAACCTTAAAACTTTCAGAAAATAGGTTTGAGTTTTTTGCCTTCATATTATTCGTGTATTCTACTTACCAAAATATTTATTATGGTTGTTGTTAGCTGCTTCCCAGCAATTCCATTTCATTTTAAATATGAGATTTGCAATTAGTTTCTCCCAGAATTGATATTGGAATTCAACCCTTCTGGATTTTGAACTGTTTTGTTGCCAAAACTATCGCGTTCCCTCTGCCCACAGAGAAGACGCGACACGTGGTTGGGTTGGGAGAGCTTTTATTTGGTCGACCTTCTTCTTCCTCCTCTCTCTTCCCTTCTCCCGGGAAGTTACAGTCACACCGAAGAAAACCTTTTCTCAACCAATCACATTGCTATAATGAGGCATGGGCATTCAGGAATCACGCGCTGGGCATGCAAGCCCCTGACCAATGAGAATCACTTCCTCATTTACGCCAGACCGCACTGGCTCAGTGCCAGCCGCCATCTCAAGCAGCCTATCTCCAGGGCTGGGGTCCCGGACACCCCGACAGCTCCCCCTTCTTAGTTTTATGAAATGGCAATAGACCGTGCCTGTCTTAGGCCGAGG
>PVKS010048451.1:0-12406 GCA_004027875.1 Aplodontia rufa | reverse complement strand
CTATAACATACACACATGATACTATACAGCAATTTAAAAATAATTTTTAGAATAGTATGATCATGGAAAAAATCCCCAAAATAGTTTAAGGTAATAATTTAAAAATATGAAATAACATGTAATGTACAAATTTTATTATTTTAAATGCATAATTAGGCACAGGAAATGCGATGGGAATAATATATATCAAAATATTGAGAGAAACAGGTACTTTTCACTATTTATTTTATAAGCCTTCTACACTATGTCCAAGAACAAAATGCTATTTAACCCTTTTTACCCCAAAGGGATTAAAAATGGATCTGATAGTACCTGTGGCTGTGGGTTCTTGTGGCTGTCAGTTAAAAGTGTGCATAGAGGGTCTGGAGCGGTGGCTCGGCTATTATGGGGCTTGCCTGGCATGCGCAAGTACATGAGTTCAAACCCCAGCACCACATACACAACTAAGTGTCAGAGCAACAAAAGCCATGTGAAAAAATAAATAAAAATTGATTTTCTCTCTCTCTCTCTCTCTCTCTCTCTCTCTGTCCTTCTCTCTCTTAAAAAAGAAAAAAGTGTGCATAGAGGTGGGGAGCTGACAAGGACACCTAAGTCACCTCCACCCTTCACTTTAACTACAGATCTGAATGCTGAATACATAATACTGCTGTTTTGGTCAGTGTTCAGTTGCAGACAACAGAACGCACTCTAGCTAGCTGAGGCAGACAGAGCTCATCAAGAGCTAGCAGAGGGCGCAAAGATCATTGTAAGGACTGGAGAGCAGCTCAAGGATGTGCTTTCAGAACAATGTTGCTGAGTGAGCATGCTGATGAAGCCAACACTGGTGTCTCTAAAAAGAAGCTAGGGGATCTAAAAGACGCCACAACTGCTGGCTGGACACAGCCTATGCTGGGATCTGTGACTCTGGCATGTATGCTCTGTGCTTTTCCTCTTGACAACCAGGTAGTTGGGGACCGACTACTGCTGCCAAATCTGCACAACAGAAATGCCTACCCCAACTTACCAAGAACTGAGAAGAGCAAAAGAGTAACCTACATCCCAAACATTCACCTTCTCCTACAAAATCCCGTAATTCTAGACTGCAGAAGCCACATCCTTATACAAAATCTGACCTTGAAAAGAGGCAGGAAAATTCAAGCTTCAGCTCTTCAGTTTCTGGAAAAATGTGCAACAAGAAGGCAGGGAGCAGATATGGAGCTGACTGAGCCCATCTGCCGTATTTCCACAGATGTGTTTGGCTGCAGGTAAAGAGATTTCCCCCGGGTGAGATGACTTAAATTGTAAGAACATTTGTTATCATGCATAATAAGTAATGCAGAGGGAAGATTTGTGAATTCAGCGGCTACATAAACACCAATTTCTTGTGGAGTACTGAAAAGGGTCTGATGTTTTATCCTACTTGCAAGTCCATAGGTTAGTCTGCCACAATTTCATGGATGCTGGATGCCAGGGCTCCTGCCTTCAAACAATTGGAATCTCTGAGGGCTATGTTGTAATACAGAGCTAAAGAACTGCTGGATATAACATTGAGTGATGACAACGTAGTTGAATTATTACTATCTCTCCAAGCAACTCAGTCCTTTTATCAGATGTCCAAGAGCTTACCAGACTAAATCTGAACACACCTAAAATGCCTACCCCAACTCATTTTATAGCTTTATCCCTAGAAGCTCCAAGACCACTTCTTCCAGCTTCCATTTGCTAAACTATCACTCTGACTCTAAGCTGCTGTATCAAAGTTAAATCATTACTCCAATGCTAAACCACTGTTCCAAAGTTAAACCATCACTCCAGGGCCAAACCACTGTTCCAACCTTGTACTACTGGCTAGTACAGGTACATAGGCTTCATTCCCTAAACCTCCAAGAAAGAATACCTTTCGCTAAGCATATTGCTCCTATGCCTGGCAAAATCAGGGGTTTATGTTTAGAAAAGAAGGTAACGTTGCAGGATTATCCGTAGATAGTTTTTCAAAGAAGCTGAAGTTGAGGCCCTTTGTGATCTTACTGTGTCATAGTGGGTCTACACATCCGCCCACCTGTTGTCAGGGAGCCACACCTGGGGTCCTCCTCAATCCCTACAGCTCCAAGAATCTACAGTGTGTGCTTTTGCCTTCTTAGCAAATCTCATAGGGCATTGGCTCAGTATTACATAATACTCTGGTGGGTGGTGGGGGAACCACGTCCTGCTTGTGAAGTTTCATCTACAGTCTAGTTACAGTGATTCCTTCCTGTGCATTTGGATCCATAATATACATTTTAGATGGAATACCTGTGACTTCTCATAACAGCACTATTAAGCATGTGCTAAATATGCTCATTTTTGCAGAAATGAAGACATAGGGGTTGAGTAACATGCCCAACTTTACCCAAACACTCCATAGCAGAGCTGGGTTCAAACTCAGGTGGTTCTCAGCTCGAGAGCCAATCAACCCTCATCTACTATGATATGAGCAGGAGAACATCCTGCAAGGAAGACTGGAAGACAAGGAGGGAATGCAAAAGAGGGGTGAGAAGAAACTGTACCCAGGATCTGGGGAGGAGGCAGAAGTGGTCATGGTAGGATTAGAAGCAACACCTAACATTTATTCAGCAATTCATAGCTGCCCAGTATTATGCCAGGCACTTCACATGAATGGACACTTTCCATCCATCCTCACAATCACCCTGAGGATAAGGTATGACTTTTATTTCCATTTTCATTATGAGAAAGTCGGGGCAGCACCAGCTCCCCCGTGTCCCTGTCTATTGCACTCCACATTCGGGGATGATGGAAAATCTGCCACTATGGAGTCTAAACATCACAAAAATTGACAAACATTACAAACCAGGGATTTGGTAATTCTTTGTTTTACTCAAGACTTGGTCACTGAACACCTTCAGTCACACCTTGAAGGCCAACTTGCCAGGGCCTCTCCATAAAAAAAGCTGTATTCAATTCTAGATGGGCACTTCAGGGAAGAAATCAAGGCATCTGAGCCAAGTTGTTGGGCTGCATTTAAACCTGAAAGTAGCCACCTTTCAGATGCAGGGACTCCTTTGAAATGGAATGAAGGCCCAGGCAGAAGAGAAGTAACTGGAACCATGGTTTCCAACCTACGCCACCCCATCTCCACACAACACCCTTTCCCAGCTTCCATCAAAGACATTCCATTTGGAAGCAAGCACCTATGTTTTAAAGAGACGGACTTGGGAAGCAGGAATTTGAGACTGGCTCACTGTAATTATATACCCTTCACTAAGCAAGCTCAGCTAACAGGTGACTGGAGGCCCTGGGGTGTCTAGTGCCAGTGCCCACCTAGAGACTGGGCTGTCAGGTAACCCGTGGGCAGGGGTGGAAGAGGCAGAGGAAGTGGCAAGGAATGCCGAAGGGTCCTGTCCCTGGAGACCTGTGTCCTGATCCCTGAAACCTATGGACTCTCATCCACGTCTTTTTTTTTTATTATTCAACATAGTCTTACATATTGGAGGGAATCGTTGCTACACATTCATGAACACATGGATATTGACAGAGCAAGCCAAGGCTGATGCCAGTTCATACATCCCCACTTTGGGTCCCCCCGTACCAATCCATGTTTCCCCTACTTTATTTACCCCCATGTTAGCTGGGCTTCTCATGGAAGTCGAATGTTCCCCACTGGATTGATAACCCCCTTACTCCCTCCCTCCAGCTGCCTTGATATCCCCCCTAATCCTACCCCCTCTGTCTGCCCCCCAGCACCATAGGCAAAGTTCCCCTGCTTGTGTAAAAATTCACCCATGTTGAGGTTATTATCAGCTTAGCCAACTTTCAGTCTGTTTCCGTTTGTACTCTAGCTTCCACATATGAGAGAAAACCTTCATCCTAGTCTTTTCAGTCATATTCAAACACAGAAGAGGCTAGAAAGCTCCTGAAGCACCAATGACACCCTCTGGAAAGTCTCAGAACCTCTCTGTAAGCTTCCCAGAAGGGCCGGCCACCTGATCCAAAATGGTGCCCACGATTGCTCCCAGCCCCACAGTCAGCCTAGGGGGAGTCTTCATTTTTCATTGAACTTAGGTTCATTAACGCTCTCAACCACATGAGGAGATAGAGTGGGGATTTTTTTCACTATTTTGCATATAAGATACTAAAGCTTGAAAGGAAATACTGGGGACCACCACCAATGCTATGCAGAGGCAAGAGGCAGATGCATGACCAGTCAGGGCCCTTTGCTTTCTCTCATGCTACCTCCATAGTCCCAGCCTCAGTATGCAGGCCGAGCCTCTGTGCTAACATGTTAAACCCAACACACACATGCATTGTGCATGCACCAGCACACAGACATGCACAAGCAAATTCATGCACACATGTGCATGAACCACATACGTGCACACAGACTCACACATGTGCATCCATGCACACTCACTCACATGCACATTTATTTGCTGAAATTCGGTCTTACTTCGAACCCTCCTCTCTTAGTTACCTTGGACCAGGCCCCAGTAGCCCAGTTTCTTCCTCCTTAGCAAATCTGACTTTCCCTCTCTAGCAAACCTGTGACCCAGAGCACAAGAGTTATAGTGCAGACCTTTGCCAGCAGCCGTCAGAGTGGAAGTGACTGATAACACTGCCATACAGCTTCCTCACCTTCAAAAGAAGTCGTGCACTCCTCTCCGAGGCAGCAGGGGTAAAAGGTTACCCATCCCTCTGTACTGAATTATCAAAGCTCCCCAGCCCTTCATCAGCCCTGGGGAAGGGTGGAAAGCCCTCATCATCTTCTCCACAGTGCAGGATCATTCTTAGCCCTGTGTGAGCCCTGCTCATAGGGAAATCCTTCACATTTAATATAGTGTCAGACACATAGAAAACATATAACAGATATAACATATACTTGTGGAAGGCAGGCAGGCAGAAAACCTGACTGAAAACCCCAAAATCCAAGTGTGGGAAGAATAGCAATGAAACTTTGGTGCTGCACATCACAGTAGCTGAATCGCAACCAGCAGGACCAGTGGTCACCATGGAAAACAGTTTCACATACTCAACCAATACACATTGTAAGTATAACTGCCCAACATCTCCCAAATCCTTTATCAGATACACATTTTAGAACTTTTTTCTCTCAGTCTGTGACTTGTGCTCCCCACCATGATGTCTGGCCTTACTTCAGGACCAGAATCAACAAAGCCAAGTGGTCCTGGACTAACAGTGAGCCAGAGTAAGTATTTCCTCCTGTAAGCTGATTTTCTCAGGTATTTTGTCTCAATAACACAAAAATAACAGTTTCCAACACAAAGAAATGATTGAAGTTTGAGGTGATAGAATTGCCGGTTAACCTGATTGGATTATTTTATGAGTGTTTTAAAGCCATGACTGGATCCTGGTACACATGTTTTGAAAAAGCACACTGTATCTCAAAAATTTATACAATAACTATGATTCAATTAAAAACTAAAGTTATAAATGTACATATGTTTATATGTATACCATATATACATATATGTTCCTATTCAAATAACTTGTACAGTTTCTGGGTCCTGAGTAATCCCTGACTGCTTAAGCTCCCTACCAGGCAAGCAAAACAAGGAGCTGCTGACCAGACCAGGAGCTGGGGTCCCAGTTCTGGAATATAAAACAGAGTGTGGAAAGGGGCACTTGGAACTGAGACAATCACTAGATAACTAGAACAGAGGGTTGATAACAATATTTCAGATGACGATAATAAGAGTTTGCTATCAGCAGATCCTTACTGAAGAAAATTTCAGAATAAAGTCTTTCATGAGAAAAGAAAAGATTCCCGAATGGAAGGTATGAGATAGCCCAAGAATAGATGAGTAAAAATAATGTTAAACATCTTAAACAATACTGACTGCAGGAAGCATGTCTATTTTATGAAGTGGAATCGGTATCTTTATAAGATACCAGAGAGTACTCATGATGTCTGCCATGTGAGGACACAGAGAGAAAGCAGCTGTCTACAAGACAAGAAAAGAGTCCCTACCAGAAATGGAATTATCTGGCACCTTGATCTCAGACTTCTACCCTTTATTAACTGTAAGAAAATAAACTTCTGTAGCTTAAGTCACCCAGCCTGCATTATGTTGTTATGGCAGCCTGAACAGACTAAGAGAGAGGAAAAGAAAGTGAAAGACCTTGTATTATCCCAGAGGAGAGAAAAGACAGGTCCAATATCCAGGCAGCAAATACATCATCTTGAGAGAAGCAGAAGTGTGTGTTCTGAGTGGCTCATGTGTGAGCCACAGTGACTGTCAACAAACATTTTTTATTGCCCTGAAGAAAATCATTGATTAAGTTTAGGCTTTGATAAATTGTTTCCACATTGCAATTTTTGGAATAACAATGTTAAAGCCAGAAGCATTATATAAATTTCTAATTTGCTTAAAGAAAAATTAGAATGATTTTTTAAAAAATCAGTCAACCAAAGGAAAGAAGGGAGGTAAGATGAGACACAGCTGGGAGCAACATATATAATAATTCTTACCAAACTTAAATGTTTCCCACAAAAACACAAAAGCTGTCAGAATGAAGAACAAATCTGAATAGCTGTTAACCAGAGACCTCTTTGAAACATAAGGATACAGAACGTTGAAAATACCAGGAAAGAAAAATGTACCAAGAAAATGTTAACCCAGCAGCGAATTAATAATATCAGACAAAAGAGATTTAAGGCAAAGAAAGTACTAGAAAGAAACTAACATCATAAATATAGAAGTTTATTCACCAGAAAGATGCACTATTTGGTTAAAAGAAGAGATTCCAGACTCAGCCTGCTGTTCAAAAACCAAGCTTTGCTCCTTGGTAGTTGAAATCCTCAGCAAATTCTTCACGTGTAAATGAGGACAATAATAATGCCTATCTTTTAGGGTGGTTGTGAAAATATGACTAAGTTAGTATGTACTGAAGGCAATCAGAACAATGCCCAGTATGTATACACAGCACGAAACCCATAAACAGGACCCAGTATGTATCTGCACAGTAGATATTATGATTTGAATCTTGAATGTTTCCTCAAAGGCCCATCTACTAAAGGTGTGGCTGTCAGATTATGGTGCTATTGAAAGTCAGTGGAAATTTTAGGAGGTAGGGCCTGTTGGGAGGAGTTAGGTCACTGGGGTCATGGCCTTGAAAGGGATAGTGGAACTCTGGTTCCTCTTTCCTCTCCAATTCCTGGCTTACATGAGGTAGGCACCTATGCTGCATCATATGTTCCAAACACAATGCACATCCTTTCTGTAGACTCAAGATAATGAAGTTACCATGGACTAAAACCTCAGATACCTGTGCCAAAATAAAACTTTTCTCCTTATAAGCTAATTAACTCATGCATTTTGTCACAGTAAAGAAAAGCTGACTAACAGAGTAGGCATCACACAATAGGGCCTGGTACACAGAGTAGGCACTACATAAATGGGGCATTAATCATGAAGGTAAATAATAAGCAACAAAGTATGTGAGGCAAACGTTGACAGAACACACAGATAAAGAAATAAATGCCCAAATTTTTAGTGTGTGTGTGTGTGTGTGTGTGTGTGTGTGTGTGTGTGTGTTTTGGATACATCCTCTTAGTGATTAAAAAAAAATCAGTAATGATTACAGTGAAAAAAATCAATACAGATATAAAACATTACATCCAATAATTTCATGTACACTATTTTCTAAAATTGACAAACTATTGAAACTTAAATAAATCTCATCAATTTTCATATGAAGCTTATTTGAAATCATGTCAAGAATGTTTTTAGTGCAACAAAGCCAAAAATAAAAAAACAGAGAGAGAGTAAATTCTGATAGGTTTGGAATGTAAGAAACATGCTTCTAAATAATTCACACAAGCAACCTTATAACTATCTTTTTTTTTAAGAGAGAAGGACAGTGAGAGAGAACTAGAGAGAGAGGGAATCAATTTTTATTTAGTTTTTCACATGGTTTTCATTGCTCTGACACTTAGCTGTGTACGTGGGTTGCTGGGGTTTGAACCTATGTACTCGCACATGCCGAGCAAGCACTATAACTGCCAAGCCACCACTCCAGCCCCCCTTATAACTATCTTGAACTGAATAATAATTAAAATATTATATATTGTAATTTATGGGATTCAATTAAGCAGAAGTTTTCAAAAGTTATAGCTGTAAAATGTATGTTTGAATAGGAAAAAAAAGACTGAAAAATAAGAAAGTCTCCATCTTATGAAATTAGAAAAAGAATGGCAAAATGAACTCAAAGAAGGAAATAATAAAATTTAGAACAGAAGTAAATGAAATTAAAAACAAACATAATACAAATCAATTAAGCCAACATTGTTGGCATTTTTTAAAACTAATAAAAATTGAGATGCTTCTGCCAGATATAGTGGCTCATGACTGTAATCCCAGAGACTCAGGAGGCTTTGGCAAGAGGATTGCGAGTTCAAAGCCAGCCTCAGGAACTTAGGTACTAAGCAACTTACCAAGACTCTCATCTCAAAATAAAATGTAAAAAGGGTTGAGGAGGGCTGCTGTGTTGCCTCGGGCCTCTGATCCAGACTGGCAGGCACCCAGGACACCCCAAGGACCCCTGTTTAGAGCTGCCAAGCTGCAGTGCACATCTAGCAGGTCCAGTTTTACTGGACCTGTCACCACCACCAAGGATCCCAGGTCCCAATGTGGAGCATAGGCAGGCCTATTCCAGATCACCCTGTGCCTCTGGGACCTCAGGACCAAACAACACATCTCCACCACTACACTTCAATAATCCAGCTGGCTGCCCCACACCCCACTAGGTACCAGATCCCTAGACCCAAGAAATGCAGTGAAATAAGGCTTCAGGCAGAAGCAACTTTCTAGAAGGTAGTCACCAGAGGAGTGGTGTCCAACCCAACCTTGACCTGCAAGGAAGAAGCACCTGGAGACCTGTCTTGCTTCAGCACAGAGAACCTCAACCCAAAGATCCAGAAAAAGCTCTTCAAAAATGAGGAATCAAACTAGAAAAGGGTTTCCTCAAACCCACAGCTCTCCTACCAAGGAGCCCCATGCGTAGGGAGCAGGATGAAAACTTGGAAAAAAATTATCAACGATCTGATTACTCAAAGGAACAATGAATGAAAAGAAGATTTAATGAAGGAACTAAGTGACAAAATTCAAGACATGAAAAACTCTATTATCAAAGAAATAGACATACTGAAAACATAAGTAATAGAGCTAAAATCTGCAGTCAATCACATCAGAGGAATGATGGAAGAATTTAAAAATAGACTACCTTCTATAGAAAACAGAATGTCAGCTCTTGAAGAAAGAACTTTTGATATTAGGATAGTCTGAGTAAGCTTGAGCACATGGATAACAAAGAAGAAAAAAACTCACAGAGCATGAGCAGAACATTCAAAATGTCTGGGACAAAATCAAAAGAAACAATATCAGAGTAATTGGGATACAAGAAGAAATCAAAATGCAAAGGAATATCATAACGAACATTCTCAATGAAATAAAGAAAATATTTCCCATATTACAATAGCATCAGATATGCTCATCTAGGAAACATATAAGACACCCAATAGTCCTAATCAAATGAGAAACTCACCAAGAGTCACCATAGTCAAAATGCATAACAGAGAAATCAAGAAAAGAATATTAAAACAGCAAGACAGAAATGCCAAATCACATTCAGAGACAAACAAATAAGGATCACCTCTGACTTTTCAGCTCAGGCCCTAGAAACAAGAGATTCTGGAAGAAGCTCTTTCAATGTCTGGATGACCACAACCTTCAGTGGAGAACACATTACCCTGCAAAACTCAGCTTCAAGTTCAAAAGGGAAATAAGAACATGATAGAAGATCAAACTTGCAACATTCATCAACAGAACACCAGCATTACAAAGAATTCTGAAAGATAAACTCCAGATATAAGAACAAGCAAACAAACCTCAAAACTCACAAACAGAGGAAATTCAATAAAAGTTCATGCTATCAAAAGACAACTAATACAGCACAGAACTTACTACTAAAACATGGCAACTATAAACCACAACTACATAACTATCCTAACATTAAATGTGAATTAAATGTGAATGGTCTCAGCACACTAATCAAAAGATTTAGCAGATTGAAAAAAAATCCAATAATATGTTGCTTACATGAGACCCAATTTACAGCAAAAGACATTCACAAATTGAGAGTGAAAGGATGGGAAAAAATAACTACCAGGCTTATGGCCCAAGAGCTTGCTTACCCCAGGCCTAGCAAAGGATGCTGGCCTCCAGCCAAGACCTTAGCCAGAGGATACCTTCATGTGTGACCTAACCACCGTGGCCTTCGCTTCCTCACCAGGGAAGGCATCAGTGCAGAAATGGCCCTCCCAAAGAGGCCTCCCAGCCTTTCAGTTGCTTCCCTCAGAAGGCAGATACAGCAAGCAGTTCCAAACTCTGCCAGAAGAGGGAGAGGGACTCCACACCTTGAGAGGCCACAGCCAGATTCTAACAGAGAATGTCAAGTCCAAGAATACTGTTGTCAGTATTTTGGGATCATGCAGTTCACCTTGGATATGTTTCTAGAAATGCAATTGTGCGGTCTGGGATGTGTACAGTTTTAATTTTGTGCAGTCTGGGATGTGTACAGTTCTAATTTTGTTAAGTTTTGCTAAACGGTCCTCCAGAGAAGTACCAATTCATTTCCAACAGCAACGTATGAGAAATGCGTATTCATGTAATGAAGGAAGGCAGGAGGGATTGACAGAAAGAAGGACAGGGTGAGTCAAGGAATTGAATGACCAATTGTGAAGCTCTTCTTCCAAGGGCGCACTTTGTCATCTGGCCACCAGAGGGCAGTGTTTCCCCATGGACGCTCAGGGAGTCGTCCTCCAAAGGGCTTCAAGGGCGCTTCAGTGACTTCCCAGGCAGAGGAGGCCAGAACTCCAACATGCAGGTGGGGGGTCGTTATCCCTAACTTGGATGACCTTTATATACTGTTAGAGGGAGGGAAGAAATGGCAGTTTTCCGTCTCTTTTGCTTTTGACAATGGGCCCCTGCCCTTTATGCAGATCCATCCCTGGGGAAGCACAGGCAGGAACTCAGGCTGACCTGTTTTATTCCTAGACTGAAGAGGTAGGGTGTGGGGGCAGGGGACGGCAGTCATTAACGCAGATCCTTCATAGATAGGTTTCCAAATGGTTTTTGTTTTAAGCCTAGGAATGCCCAGACGTCACCACACCTCCCTGGGAGAACCAGGGATGTTAGGTGCTCTGCAGGGGTGAAGGTGGGTCCAGTGATCTTGGAGTGGCAGTCTCTTCTCCACCTCACCTTCACGCAGAATCCTGCCCCAGTCCCAAGGACAGTTCTTGGTCCCCAGGAAGTGATCTGACTCCTTTTTGCCTCCGGAAGCCAGGGGAGCCTGGATGTGGCATCACAGGGGTCAGAACAAGAATCAAAAAGATTTCCTCATCCTCAGGGCTGCAACCAGCCACTGAGCAACACTGTCCACAGCTGCCTGTCTCCTGATAGCCTCTTCTCTGAAACTTCACTTTGCTATCCTCCAGTCATCTTCCCAGTGATTGCTCACAAGGTAGGAGGTCCCCCACAGGTAGAGCCAGGGTCAGTTGCCTGTCTCAAAAGACCCTTTGACATTTGCTCAGAGCAAAACAGGGCAATAATTTTTTTTAACTTTTTTTTTATTAAAAGAATATAGAAATACAGTTGAGGGGGAAACATTACCAAAACATAAGCAATCAATGGATATAAACTTTGTTATTGAGGGGAAAAACCAGATCATGGATAACCACCTTGGATTTTACCTTTTACAGTTTCCCCCAGAAGAACTCATGCGTTAAATGGGTAGTTCGTGGAGGAATGACATCGGCTTCTGGGATGGTTCCCCCATCTTCCCAATCTCCAGACTCCTATGAGTTCTTCATATACCCTGCCCTCTCCCCCTCCCTACACCTCCAAGTATCCTAGAGAGCCATCCCCCTAATGCTCTGAAAGTCATTCAATTTGCAGTTTTGTTAGGTTAGCCATCTGCCATACTGCTTCCCCATATATGCTAGCATCAACAGATGAAAGAAACCATTCGGCCCTTGAGTCTCTAAGCTTGGGAGACTTCATTAAGCATAATTCTATCCATCTCCATCCATTTGATTTCAAAAGACATAATATCATCCTCTGTAATGGCCGAGTAGAATTCCATAGTATTATATGTACCAAAGCTTTTGTATCCATTCATCAAGTGAGGGGCATCTGGGTTGGTTCCATAACCTAACTATAGTAAATTGAGCTGCTATAAACATTGATGAAGCCACATCACTATAATATGCTGATTCTAAGTCTTTTGGGAAAATTCCCAGGAGTGGGATAGCTGGGTCATAAGGTGGTTCCATCCTTAATTTTTTGAGGATTCTCCACACTGCTTTCCATAGTGGCTGAACCAGTTTGCAGTCCCACCAGCAGTGTAGTAGTGT
>PVKS010048450.1:0-12418 GCA_004027875.1 Aplodontia rufa | reverse complement strand
TGGGTTTCATCTGTTGCAGTTTCCCCCAGAAGAACTCATGTGTTAAATGGGTATCTAGTGGAGGAATGACATCGGCTTCTGGGATGGTTCCCCCATCTTCCCAATCACCAGACTCCTATGAGTTCTTCATATACCCTCCCCCCCTCCCCATCCCCTTCCCTACACCTCCAAGTATCCTAGGGAGCTTTCCCCCTGTTGCACTGAAAGTCATTCAATTTGAGGTTTTGTATTATTAAGAAATATCACAGATACAATTAAAATGCATCATATAATTCCCCAACATTCATGTAATAAAGTGAAAATGAATGAAAAGTTACAATATCAAAATTAATTGATCTCTAAAATAGAATTTTGAATAGAAAAATCAAATTGAGAAAAAAAGATAAATTTAGTATGAATAATTTTGCTGTAGTTTCATAATGAATGTCCTCTAAATACCCATTGCTTAAGGGTTGTCCCCCAGCCCATCATGCTGCGGGAAGAGGAATGAACATTAGGGAGGTGAGACCTTGTGGAAGGAAGTTAGGTAACAAGTGACAGAGGAATTAAGTCCCTGAAACTGTGTGCAAAATTATAACTTTCCTCCTTTTAAATGGATTTTCTGAAGTATATTGCCACAGCGAAAGAAAGATCACTAACATAAACTTATTAGTTTAAATGTATTTAAATCAAAAGGCTATTTTATGTAGGGTTATAACCATATGTGATGAATTAAAGGAAATGCATGATAAGGATCAATTCCACCTTAAGTGAGGCTCTGGAAGGAAAAAAAGAGAGAAATGAATGAGGTTGAAAGTAGCACTACAGGAGCATCAATCATTTTCAGTTTGTATTTAAAAATACGTGGATATTTATTTTATCATTCATTGATTTTTGTCTGCTAGTGAAACACTGTGATATCTTTTTTAAAAAAGTTAAGAACACTTTATCCTTCCTTATATTGTCTAGTAACTATTATTACATATTTTCTACTTCAAAGTTTAGCTTCATGTTCCTATTTTAATCCACAGCACATCCAGAATTTATGATTTTAATTAGTGAATCATTGATCCTATTTTATATATGTACAGCCATTAGCTCCTACATTGCTATTGAATAGTCAACTTCATTTTCAATAATTTTCAAAATTACTTTTGTAATATTCAGGTTTTATACACAGATGTGGATTTTGAATGTAAAGGAATGTCAATACAGAGGCCTGTAGTTTGTGTCCTTCCCTCTCACTTTTAATAATTGTATTTAACTGAGCAAATCACTTGACTTCTAAGCCTTTGTTCATTTTCTCTATTATGAGGCCAGTAATACTGGTTTGTTGTGATTATTGAGAATAGCTTAGTAAATTATAAATTACCAGGTATAACTCCTGGAAGATAAATGCTCACTGTCATTGTCACGTCGACAGGAAAAGAGAGGAAGATTTAAAAATGCTTCTTAATTATCTGTAAGTTTGTTTCATCTGATGATCTAACAATAGAATTAATCCTTATGAGTTTTAAGATTTCCCATAGCTCTCTTCCTTTAATCATTGTTCATAGCAGCTCAATTTACAATAGCTAAATTATGGATTCAACCCAGATGCTTGCCATTGGAAGAATGTATCCAAAAGCTGTAGTATATATACATACATGCAATGGAGTTTTACTCAGCTATTAGGAACAACTATATTACAGCATGTGAAGGTAAATGGTAAATGGATGGGAAGGGAAGAGGAGTGGGGTGGATGGGAGAGAGAAGGAAGATGGGGAAGGATTTAGGGAGAGAATCAACAATGTAACATAATCTTTACCCCACTCCCCAAGAAGTCAAATAATACTTTTGCAATCATTTAGGAAAATTCACAATAATATATTTATAAAAATATACGTGTGTGTATATACAGAGATGTGTATGTATTATATTAGGTTTATATATATATATTTATGTGGATATTTTTATCTGTTATAGGGGCATAATATAGAAGAATCAAGAGAATGGGTTATGGGTGATGTAAGGGTAACTATGGTTTAAGAACAAATGCATATCATATTGTTACTTTATACACATTTATGATTGTACAACAACTCTGCTTCTTAATAAAAATAAATAAAAATACAAAAAAATTATGTAGCTTATCCCCTGAGAAATCAAATAATACTTATGTAATCATTTAACTCTGGAAAATGTGTGCATGCACACACACACACACACACACACACACACCCCAAGACATTTGTATCAGTTACATGGGGAAGTATAGATTCAAGAGACTGGGGTGTGGGTGATGGAGTGATTCGGATTAGGATCAGGACATATCATATTGTTACTACATATGCATTTAAGATTGTGCAAAAACTCATCTCCTTAATAAAAATTTAAAGAAATAAAAGAATGGATTGGGAAACTTGGAAATTGTTCCTACAGAAAATTGAACCATAATATATGCATAAGATAAATTAAATTTCTGTTGAATTCTGTTTTAGGTGAAATGATGGGTTCTCTATGCTGGATGGTTGAGTCACTCATTGTTCAGGGATGGTTGATAAACCAGTCTGGGGAACACAGATGAAAATGTTTTGCTTAGGGCTTTCTACTGGACCAAGAGCATACAGAAGACTTCATGAGGACACTTTCAGTGGCACAGGAATTACTAATAGCTGTCTGACTGATTTGGAGGATTTGTTTACCCTTTTCTCTTCTGGACTGAAAAAAATATATTCTACCAAGGGTGTAGGAAGTCTTCAAAGCATTGTATATAATGAAGATTTGGAATAAATAGGGAGCAATTCTATATATTTGTGAATGTTCAAACTGAGTCCTCCAAAAACCTGTGCCAACCATTGTATGTGTAATATAACTTAAAACAAAATCAGATTCTAAGTGTAAGTTTTATTCAATGCCAAGGGAAATGTTCATTTGGAAATTAAAACATCATTGCTAATTGTTTTCTTCTGTGTCCTTAAAAAATAGCTATTTGTAGTATAATTTCAAACACTGGCAATTAATTATATTTCTGTTGGGGTAAGAGCAACTGTGGCATTTTTTCTACTGTGATTTCAGCAAACCATGTCCAGGAAATGAAGGCACAAGGAGCAATTCCAGGATCCCCAGCTGTCCTGGAGGAAAACTTCCATTGGACATCCCTCTCAATACCACAGATGGAAGTGTAACCTCAACTGGGATGTCCACTTAAACATCAAAATGCAAGAAGGAATTCTGAGGTTATTCCTGTATCCCAGATAGGAATTCTCTGTCATTTGACACAGAAGGAAATGGGGCATTATGAATTCTCTGCTGTTTCTTTTTCAGGCGCTATGTCCACCACAGCTTTGGGCCCTCCTCCTGCATCCTGAAGGTTAACTGTGTGCAAAGTCATGGTGTGCTGCATCTGGAAGTTGCATCTGTGCTGCAGGATTCCCCCACCAACCCCATTTCACTCTTTCTCTTTTAATCTACTTGAGTAGTGAACACAGCAGTCTTGGGTTTGAATGAAATCAAGGTTACTCATGTTAGCATGACTTTGGAAAACATGGTGTAGAAGGAAGGGAAAGTCTGAAAGAACAAACCCCCAAAATGGAGAAGGGCACATTGATAACAAACGTCTCTGTCATGTGTAACCCTTGGGGACTGCTGATTTAATCTTTGGATTTTTGCTCCTTCCTTACCCCTAGTTTCAGTTATTCAAGCGCTTGTTTGACTGTCATTGAATCTCCACACTCCAAGTAGGAAAGTTAACCATGATTTTGAATATTTCCTAATAGCCTACTAATTTGGGAGTCATGGAATAAAAGGAAAATTAAATCAATTGTTTTCATGGTTTACGGGCTAGAAATAAATAATTTACTTTTACATCAGTGTAGAGGAATTTATCAAAGTTGAACAGAGACACTCGAAATTCTGTAATCATGGCAAATCTGTTCCATTCCAGGGAGACTTCATCCCTGTAATAATGTTCTCCTAAATGAAATAAAAGGAATTTAGCAGAACCAACATATAATGATGTTTTCATTTAAAATGTCAACATATGGATGGCTTTACAAACAGCTAAACGCAGTTACCAAAAAAAAAATCACTAAATATAGAAATGCTTTCCCAAAAAAATATATTTTCTTCCACTGACTTTGTGCATACCCACTAGAAAACCATGAAAATCATAAATACACCACTTTAATAATGGTTATTAATGATTACATGTTGTAAAGCTAGGATTTATGAGGATCAGGAAGTTTAAAGTCTAAATAAAGTGAACATAAAACAGTTAATAAATGTTCCTTTCATTTAAGTAAGAGAAGAAAATACAAATAAAGAAGCAAAACAGCTAAAATAGTAAAATCAAAATTAGATTAAAAATTATTCCCTAATTTCTAGCTTGTTTCTAACAGCTTCATCATATGCATATAATTTAATGTGTTACATATGCAACACTTACTTCTTGCCCAGTCTGGTTATTTTTTCCTCTAATAGTGATAAAATATACTAGAAATAAACACACACACACATGCACACACACACACACACTTTTTCTACTAAGCATTAGCTTTTCAGTTGCACTGTTCCACCTAACCTAATTGCCTACTATTTTATTGGGGGGCCAGGAAGGATTAAAATTACATATTTTGGAACCAGGCAAGTGGCGAACTCTCTAATACCACAGATTCAGACTCAGGAAGCTGAGGCCTGAGGATTTCAAATTTGAGGACAGCCTAGGCAACTTAGTGGAGCCCTGTCTCAAAACAAAAAGGGCTAGGAATACAGCTCAGTGGTAAGTCAGCTCTGAGTTGAAGTTCTTCCTCAGTACTGAAAAAAACAGAGAGAAATAGAGAGAGAGAGAGGGTGGGAGGGATGTTACATCTTGGGGAAAAGTGTTCCTTATGTAAAGGTGTTAATTGAGGACTGTTGCCAAGGAACTCTAAGAAATATACTTAATGCTGGTGATGTTAAAGTATCTAACTTCCCTATATAGACTACATAAATACACGACCAAGAATTTGAAGATGTCGCAGAATGCTGGCATCAGGTCCGTAAATTAATCCATAAATATCCAGAATTGATTTAGTTTGGAATCAAACATGTTTAAAGAAGAACATTAAAAAACAAAGACAAAAAAATAAAAAAAAAACTTTTCTTTCTTAGCTGACTTAGGTACTTTCCAAAGTTGGATGCAACTTTAAAAACACACATTTAATATTGCAATCTACCCTTCATGGACAAATCCTCCTGAACTGACTGACAGTCATTTGACTTTTCCTCTAATAATGCCAGGATGGATAGATCCTTACTTCACAAAACAGCTGCATGCTCAGAGATGCCTGGAACTGGAGAGAGACCTTTGTTCCCTGCCATCTTCAGTTCCGCCTTTGGATACTCCAGAGTAACTTTAAGCCTTTATCTTCCTGATAGCCTTGGGCATACATGAAATGATTTTCAAATTCTTCCATAAATTAAACATCTAATATTTATTTAGCAACCTTATATAAAATGTTATTTATGGGACAGTTTTGGAGAGTTATTGCTTTTTTTTTTTTTTGCTTTGCTTTGTGTTTTAGTATAACTCCGGGAGTGTCCACACCATTGTGTAACATTGACATGAGTTGTGAACTTACTAATGGACTTTCTTTGAGTTATTGGTTTCTTTGTATATTTATTATCTGACAAAATAATAAGAATTATCATAGTCTCAGCTGGATATCTGAGCCTGCTTCTAAAAAATGCCTTTTTTTTTCTTTTTCTTTTTTTTTTGGAACAAGTCAGATAGAATCCACATGATATCTTAGCCAATTACTGAGAAGGGTTAACCAAATTGGAATTGTAAGGAAGAAAGAAATTGTTCCTTCATTCCTTTCTATTGCCTGGTAATATTTTATCATATAAATCTAAAACCATGTATTTATCCATTCACATGTTAATAGAAATTTCAGTTATTTCTACATTTTAGTATTAAAAATAAGGCAGTGGTGAATGTCTATGTGCAAGTTTTCTTTTCTCTTTAGTAATTCCTAGAAGTTATGTGGCCAGTTCATATGGAAGGCATATGTCAAACATTTTCAAGTGTTTTCCAAAACAGTTGCATCATTTCACATTCTCACCACCAGTACAGGAGAATTCTAGTTCTTCTGAGTTCTTGCCAAAAGTTAGTATGATCTTCCCTTTTAAATTTAGTAATTCTGATAGATGAGTGGTTCTATTTTATGGCAATTTCAATGTGTGTTTTCTAATGATTAATGATCTTGAGCTTCTTTTTGTATGCTTACTTTCCACCTGTATATTTAATTTCACAAAGTGACTGTTCAAATGTTCTGTTAGTTTTGTATTTGTTTTATTTTTATTTTTAACTTTCGAGAGTTCTTTACATAATCTGGAGACACATCCTTTATAAAATCAATATTTTGCAAGTATTTTCTCCCAGTTCATAGCTTACCTTTTCATTTTATTAACAGTGTTTTGGGAGAACTTTTTTTTAATTTAGTGAAGTCCAATTTTTCAGTTTTTTCTTTTATGCATTCTGCTTTTAGAGTCATATGTGAAAAGTACCTAATGCCAAAACTAAAGATTATCATTCATGGTCCTTTTAGAAGTTGTATAGTGTTAGGGTGGACATTTTCTCCTTTCATACATCATGAACTAATTCTTGAGTATGGTGCGAAGAATGGATCAAAGTGGATTTAATATTTTATATAAATATTTGTTACCACACCCTTTGCTTAGACTATCCTTTGTACTTGAATTTGCCTTTGTCAAAAATCAATTTCCTAAATATACATGTGCTATTTCTCATCTCTGATCTGTTTGATCAGCTTCCTTACCTACCTTAATATCCATTATCACTTTACCTTGATTATTGTAGCTTTGTAATGAATCTTAAAATCTAGAAATATTTAACCACCAACAACTGTTTATCTTTTATTTTTTTAACTACTGTAAATATTAAGTATCTATGAGTGATAAACTTACTAATTTCTAAGAAAACAGACTGAGACTTGATTAAGATTAAATTGTCTCCATAATGTTAATTTATAGACAATTTGCTTCTTACAATATTGAGAATATTTAGTCTCAAAAATGTTTTTCCATTTATTTATGTCTTCACTACTTTTCCCAACCATATTTATGATTTACAGTTAGTGCATTATTCTACTATGTCTTTAATCAGTTTGTTCTATTTATTTAGTTTTTGCAATTATACATATCTATTTTCAAAAAAGCTCAATTTTTAATTGTTTCTTGTATAACAATTATTTAAAAATAGTTACCTACTGTCCTAAAATTGCTAAAAGATTTATTATTCCCAGTATCTGTCTTATAGATTTCGTTAGATTTTCTGCATAGGCAAGTCATGTGTCAATGAAGAGAGTTTTAGTTTTTCTTTTATATTGAAGATGACTGTTATCTTTTTCTTGCCTTGTTATCTCACTTTAACTTTGACTACACCAGCTGTGACTCTGATATTAGGGGAAACACATTTAACTTTTAATTAGTAAGTATCATGATGGGTGTAAGTTTTCACATATTTTCCTTTATCAGGATGAGGAAATGTGTTAGGCTTTCATAGTTGTCACCAAAATGTTCGACAAGAACAACTTAGAGGAGAGAAAGTTTATGTTGGCTCATGGTTTCAAAGTTTCAGTACATGGTCAGCCGACTCCATTGCTCTGGGTCCAAATAAGGCAGGACATCATGGTGGAAGGTTGTGGTGGAGGAGCAGAGGTCTTCTCAGGGCAGCCAGGAAGCAAAGATAGAGGGCAGGGGGTAGGGAGAAAGAACCACAAGAAAGGTAATACTTTCCAGAGCACACCCCCAGTGACATGCTTCCTTCATTATGCCCCACCTGTCTAAAGTTACTATCCAGTCAATCCATTCAAACTAAGATGAACTGTTTAGGTGAGTGCCCCCATAATCTTTTTTTTATTGGTGCATTATAATTGTACATAATGATGGGATTTGTTGTCACATATTCATAGATACACACAATATAGCAATACAATTTGGTCAATATGCCCCCCTTCAATATCCCTACCTCCCTCCTCCTGTTCCACAGATACCTTGCCTCTCTTTCTTGGTCCTGTATCTTTCCTACCATATCCAATTATTAATATAATTCTTATACATAGGGAGAACATTTCTTATAACATGACTGTAGTATACACAGTGACATAGTTATAAGTGCTTGGAGTATATCAGGCTTTAATTCAGTTCCAACATTTCCACTTCTCCTCATTTCCTATCACCCCTTGTTATTTTTAGATATACTTGACAACAGGATTAAACATTTACATGTTTGTAAAGGCATGCAGTAAACTTATTCAAATATAATATGCATTATCTTGCTACCATATCTCATAAATATTAACATATTGCATTTTTCTTACAATTCACTGTTCACTACTTTTTCTTTTCTTTTCTTAAATTTTCATTAAGGAGTTGAGTTGTCAAAGAATCTTAAATACATACGAAGTGACAATATGAAACTATGAATTTGGTCTTAAATAGTAGTTTCCCCCACACTGCCCACTCCAGTGTCTCTTGATTCTTCTATATCACACCCCTATAAGAGATATAAATGTATATAGGTATTTGATTGTAAATTTTCCAGAATCAAATGATGGTATAAGTATCATTTGACATCTCATGGGGTTGACACATAGGCTACATTGTGGATTGTCTCCCTAGATCCCTCCCTATCCTCCCTACCTCTCCCATCCTCCATCTCTCCCTTCCTCTCTCCCCCATCTACATGTCTATGGTTCCCCTAGACTATGCATTGGTATGCTTTAGAGGGACACCTCATATCCAAATCATTGTAGGAAGTTTCTCCTTCTAATTTGCTGAGGATGTTTTATAGTAAAGATTATGTTTCCTTCTTGATTATACAAATTAGTCATACTTACTAAGCATTATAAAAGATTACGGTTCTTGGACTGGAGTGGTGGCTCAGAGGTTACAGCGCTTGCCTTGCATGCACAAGTATACAGGTTCAAACCCCAGCACCACGTACACAACGAAGTGTCTGAGCAGCAAAAGTCCATTGATTCTGCCTTTCTCTCTCTCTTTCTCTCACTGTCCCTCTCTCTAAAAAAAAAAAAAAAAGATTATGGTTCTCTAAGATTATTATTACATTTTGCTAATATAACCCAGCTTGTATGAAGCTATCATCAGGTCCTCTTTGCTAATGCTCTGGCCCAAGTGCTTTTTAAAATGTTATTGTAAAATGTACTAAATATAAGTGCATTTACTTAGTTATTTAGAAAGCCCTAAGTTTTAAGTTCTCCAAAAATATTAACTAATCTAAATTTCATAATGGCTTAATGTTTGTTATTTAATAGCATTTCACTCATATTATCTTGCAACCTTTTACTGAAGTTCTCATGTCTGCTTAGTAGTTAGTATGCAATAAGAGGAAATGTTTTTGCTTACTTGTTTGCTATTTCTCTCTCTCTCTCTTTTTTAAAATCTGGCACACAGAACTTCAACATTGCTTCCAGGAAATGATAATCATGTTTTATCAGTAATTAGTATTCTAAAGAAAGGTACTCAACCTTTTCTGTATACTTTCCACATGCCAAGTGGTATGTTACCCAAACATCACAGCTGCACAGACATATGTGGATCATGTACACAATGCATCACTCATATGCCCACAAACACACACACACACACACACACACACACACACAAACACACACACAATTATTGTATTTCTGTGTAACAGGATTTTAGTTTCAAACAATGATAAGGGAAGTATGCTGCACAGGAACCACTTTTTTCCTTTTAGAGTACAAAATAAAGACATAAACTATTGGAACTACTGGTAAGATATGAATGTATGTTTGCTCAGGTACAAGTCAATGACAACACAGCTTGAATTATTGGTGTCTCTCTAGGCTATTAGTGGTAGAACAGCAAACATTGCAATGTTCTCAACTACTCCGGTTCCTGAGCTCATCTGGACAGCTAAAGTCCATAGGTTACCTGAAAATTGTTCCTAATTTGTAAATTAACTAATTGAAAATAACTTGACAATCTTATTCTTCACTTTTATAAAATTGTCCTCCCTGAAGGTATTCACATGCCACAGAGTGACAAAATATTAACCATTAGTCTTGCAAGGAAACAAATCAAAAGTTTCCCCTGCTATTTTTACCTTTTTTTTTTCCTTAATAAACACCATATTGGTCATGTGATGATAAAGTCATAAGGCTGGAGCTGTGGTGGCTCAGCAGTGTTACGCTTGCCTGGCATGTGCAAGGATGTGGTTCAAACCCCAGCACTATGTAGACAAAAAGTGTCAGAGCAACAAAAGTCACATGAAAAACTAAATAAAATTAATTCTCTCTCTCTATCTATCTCTTTAAAAAAAAAGTTAAAGGTCATAAGTCATGAAATCAAATTTATTTTGAAAGACAAAAAATCCGGTCTTCTGAGTCTCATATTCTTTCTTCCTCAGTACCTATACATTTGTTTCAAAGACACAATGGGATAAAGTATATGAAGTGCCCATAGGATTGATGCGATAAAACAAACAATAAATATGTCTTATGTTCTCCTTTTCCCTCAAGTAGCTGCCATCAAATATAGGTAATAGCAAATATAAAAATAAAAATAAATTTTAAAAGTTCACTTGATAGGAGGACCCCATGCCTGGACCCCTCCCAGCTGTCATGCTCACCCCCAGATCCAGTTATATTGGACCATCCTCACCACCACCATCAATCTCAGGCCCTGGAGCAGAGTGTAGCAGGCTGGTTCTGGTCCTCCCTGCCTCTCCTAGTCCCCAGGACCCAGCTAAGCAACACACCCTGCCCCTCCACACTCTCCCCCTCCCACCGCTGAGTTTCAAAAGCCCAGCGGGCTGTCCCGCAACTCCACCAGGTTCCAGATTGGAGTCAAAAAGTGTTCAACAGAGAGGTGATGTCTGATCTGACTCTTTGATATGTAGGAAGAAGCACCCAGAAACCTGCCTTGTTTCCACAAAGGGAACTTCAATTCAAAGATCCAGAAGAAGACTTTAAGATTAGGAACCAATCTAGAGAAGGTTTGCCTCGAACCCATAACTCTCCTCCCAAGGAGCCCATGGGCAGGGAATAGGATGAAAACCTAAAAAAAATTATCAATGATCTGATTACTAAAACGAACCATGAACTAAAAGATTTAACGAAGCAACTAAGAGAGAAAACTCAAGAGATGAAAAACTCCATTATCAAAAAAATAGACATACTGAAAAAGGAAGTAACAGAACTAAAATCTGCAGTCAACCACATGAGAGGAATGATGGAAGAATTTAATAATTTTATAACTTCTGTAGAAGACAGGACCGCAACTCTTCAAGAAAGCATTTTGATAATGAAGATTGGCTGAGCAAGCTTGAGCACACAGATGACAATAAAGAAAAAAGCTCACAGAACGTGAGCAGAAATTTCAAAATGTCTGGGAAGATTTAAGAAGAAACAATATAAAAGTAATTGGGATACAAGAAGAAATCAAAAGGCAAACTAATGGCATAAAGAATATTATCAACGAAATAGTTCAAGAAAAATTTTCCCATATTAGAATAGAGTCAGATAAGCTCATCCAGAAGGGAGGGGAGAGGTGGGAGGCATGTTTGAGGGAGGGAGAATAGGGAGTTATCTAGGGAGACAATAAACAATGTAGCTTGGTAAATTAAAGGAAGTTTATTATTAACCTTTTAAACATGATAATTGTACACCTTTATAGGGTAATGATGGTTTTTGGTACATTTATACATCATGTATTGAACAACTCAGAACAAATAAATTATCTATCATATTAAGCATGTATTAATTCTTTGTGATTTGAACATTCAAAACTCTCTCTTCTACTTATTTTGTATGATATGATGCAATATGATTAACTATAACCACTCTCTTATAGAACACATATATTCCTCCTATCTGGCTGATGTTGTACTGAAACACAATCTCTTCCCAAACCCTCCTTTTCTCCCATCCTGAGTCTCTGGTAGCTGCCATTCCATATCTATTTCAGTTAACCTTTTTTAGATTTCACAAATGAATTATATCTTATGGTATTTGTCTTTCTTTGCCTTATTTCACCCAATTTGATGATTTCCAGGTGTATATCCATGTTGCTGCAAGTGACAGAGTAGTATCCTTTTTAATGACTGAATATTATTCTTTTGTAATTTTAGAGTCTCTAAATATTCCCCCACAATATATTTATGCTAGTATCCTATATATTCAAAAATAATGTTCTCTTTTCTTACTTTTGGTTTATATGACTGAAGAGCCAAATACTGTTGCCGGTACATCTTATAATTTTAATATTCCATTATTATTTCTTGTTAACATAACCCTACTTTTCTTGAAGCAGAAAATGGATCCATTCAGGAAACACAAATTTCCACTTGCATGAGAATAAAAGTGTGGTGAGTATTTCACATTTTTGCTTATTTTTTTTCCTTATTTGA
>PVKS010048449.1:0-12410 GCA_004027875.1 Aplodontia rufa | reverse complement strand
TACAGGAATACAAGACATAAACTGCAGTCACCAAGCTATATGTTAGATCTCCAGAACTGGGAGGAGAAAGCATTAGTAAATGGTCTTGTGTTGGGAAGAAATGGCATTTGTTCCAGAGGCCATATGTCACCAAATCATATGGATTTTCAGTTAGCCCTTTACAAAGAGCCATGGCCATATGTGAACATAGACTTGCTGTCCTGTTTCTTTTTTTCTGCTTCCTACCAGCCTACTTGCCACAAAGGAAATATTTTGTGTGAAGTGTTCTTTTCAATACCTTACACCTATTAGGATGTCTACAGTGAAGAAAAAAAAAACAACAGAAAATAACAAGTGTTGGAAGGATATGGAGAAACTGGAACCTTTGTGCACTATCAGTAGGAAAATAAATGGTACAGCCACTGTGGGAAACAGTATGAGTGACCCTCAAGAAAAATTAAAATAGAGATGACCTATGCTCTAGCAATCCTGCTCCTGGGCATGTATCCAAAATTACTGAAAGCGGGGACTCTCAGAGATGTTTGTACCCCCAGTGCACAGCAACATTATTCCCATTAGACGAGAGGCAAAAGCAAGTCAAGTAATCATCAACAACGAATAAATAAGATGTGGTCTATAATGCAATAGAATATTATTCTGCTTTAAAAAGGAAATTTTGACACATATTATAGTGTGACCGAACCTTTAGGGCATTATGCTGAGTGACATAGACACAAAGAGATAATGATTGAATGATTTCGCTTATGTGTTGTACCTGGAGTCATCAAATTCATAGAGACCGAAGGTAGAATGGTGGTTATGGGGGGCTGGTGGTTGGGCCAAATGGGGAATTAGTATTTAATGGGTAGAGTTTCAGTTTTACAAGAGAAAACGTTCTACAGATGGATGGTGACAATGGCAGCATGACATTGTGAATGTAATTAACACTACTGAACTGAACACTAGTGGAAAGAGGGTCAATTCTGTGCTATTTATTTTTTACCATAATAATTTTTAAATGTTTTTTTCTAACAAAGCACATTAGAAGGAATCCTGATGACATGAGTGTGGTTTTGGGTGAGGGTGCTGGGGGTGAGAGGTGTCCTCATCCAGGGATGGAAAGAACAAGGCTCCTGTTGCTGCAGGCAGTGGGTTCCCACGGAGCGGACGCATGGTCTCCTGCATTGCTCTGTCACCTAAGGCAGCCCAGGAGCCTCTTTTTCCATTTCATGCTAACACCTCAGAGCTATCCGAGTACTCATGATTCCTCTCACCTGCTTCTGTGGAGCTGCTGGACTGAATGGATCAGTGCACAGCCACATCCTCTGGGTCCCCTGCAGATGTTAAATGAAGACCTCCCACGAGTACAGGGAGGCAGTGTTGAAACTGGAGTTGGCTGAGAAGCCTTGTTTAATAATTAGAGGCATTAGAGGCAGAGAGCTGCAATTCCCTAGGTTGGGATAATAATGGGCTGATGTTTTTGCAAGGAAATTGGGTGCGAGGCAGCTGCTAGTCTGAAGCAGTCCTTTCCTCCCCGAGTAATCCGAGCTAAGTGTCTACAATGGGAGCTGGGCAGGAAAGGCAGTGTTCACGGGACATTGTCCCTGTGTCCTTAGCCAAGGGCTGGAGAGTGAAGGTTTCCTCTGTTTTCTTTCCCTTTGATGTGCTGTGTCTGGGTCTGAGAGTGTGTTCTCCTGGACGCCCACCAGCCGACAGACAGCCGGATGTGGAGGTTGTGAGCATATGACATCACGTTCAGCAGATGCTGCTGAGCCAGAAGCAGTGGGAATGAGGTTTTCTGCAGCTGTGTCTGGGTCTAGAGATGGCCATTGAGTGGACTGGGTCTAGGGACCGTGTGGGGCCCATACACAGGAATGAGGATCTGGGGGGCCTCAGCACCTGGCATGGCTTTCCATTTGGCTCTGCATCTGACCCAGAAAGCTAGGAGCCCAGTATTTCTCCCCCAAGCCCAGGTCTGCACTTCTGCCAAGAGTGCCAGGGAGAGAGAGACCCAAGCAAACATGCAGCACCAGCTATAACTTCACTGCTGGGATACCTCTGCTGGGCCTCTGCTCTCCCATCCATTCCCCCAGGATCAGGGTTCTTTCCTGGCACCCTCTACTGCCTGTTAATTAGCCTCTTAAAAGGGACTCTGCAGAAAAATCAGGTCAGGAGGCTTGCTTTTATGGTTCTTTCTGGTTATTCCCTCTTGATTTCCATTAAGTTCCCTTGGTTTTGGGGTATAGTCACGTTAAGCATGAGGGTCTTATGTCTCTCCTCGTTAAACTAGTTTTAAAAAATTGAGTACCTGAAATAAGTTCTGGACATCTGTTGTACAGCATGGTGACTACAGTTAATAGTAACCTTGTATGCTTGAGAATTGCTAAGGGAGTAGATTGTTTGTTATGAAAAAATTAGAAATTTCCCGCAAAACAAAGCCCATGCAAGTTGCTGAGATGATTGGCAGCAGCTCCTCATTTCGTTCTCTCTGGCCACACCTTCCCAGCTGGCCCATATATCTTTACCAGTAGTCTTGTCCCCTCTGGGCTTGTAGGATGCCCACTATTCCTGTGCGATGCCTGGCCTGAGGCTGTCAACCTGGACTTGGGATTCTGTACATCAGGGCCCAAGCAGAGTCTCTTAAACCTGCAGATCCCAGCTTTGTCAGTGTGGATGGGCTGATGGAATCTTAATAATTCACGCCTCTGAGCCAAAAGCAGAGCCAGGGCTGGGGACATGCAAGGTTTGTTCCATTCTCATGGAAGTCTGAACTGTGCTGAGAAGTGTCAGGTACAGATTATCCTTTAGAGGCAAGCGCCAGGGCGTACCATGGATTGGAATGGGCTGAAGTTTGGGGAGAGGCCAGAGATGACAATATAAAAGGGGTCAGGGGAGTAACACATCTACCATTGTCCGCAGTTGAATGGCAGGTCAGATCCTGCCCTGAGACTAGATGAGGGTAGCAGGAAAAGGAGGAATGGAGGAAAGTGAATGTCAGACTGCAGAGATGGTGGACCAGCAATTGGGAGATGTTTCCCTGGTAAGGGAAGACAACCAGTGGCCCAGCCAGGCTGCCACTTGTTTCCATAAATTTGCTTAGTGTCAGCATTGTCTGGCCAGCACTATCTATCTTCCCAGCTGTTTAAAAAGGAAAACAAGGAGTAGTGTGTTCTGAAACCTGCAGGTCCACTTGAGTCTGTAGAGCTGCAGGTGAGGGAGTGCTGTCTCTGGGCCCAGGGAGAAGATGGACATGGGGCCCAGGAGGGGCCACGTCTGGAGCCATCCTCTCCCCATCCAGCTCCCAGGCAGACCACTGCCCCAGCAAGCGCTCTGCAGTTGGCTAATGACTGTGGGGATTTACAAATGAACATTGCTGCTTGTTGGAATCGTAGGGTCCAGATCCCTCACTTCACCATGAGAGGCAAGAGTGAACTGTCGGACCTGCAGAACTAGGGCTAGTCCAGGCTCCAGACATCTCTGCTGTCTCGCTCATCCACAGCTGCACAACTGGGGAATCGTAAAGAGCTTTGAAGAACACAATTTTTAGAACTGAATGTTTTTGTTGCTGCCTCATCGACGTGATTGATGGTCACTACTGCTTTAGAAAGCAGTTGCTGCCAAATAAGAGATTGAAGAAGCCACTACAGTTTGATCATATTGACTGATAATTGTCTCCAATCAATTCTTTAACAGACATCTTCCTCCAAAATTGTTTGAACTGTTGGAAGGAGTCTTTTCAGCACTGTTATTTATGGAATAGTTTACTTCATGGGGTACCTGGGCTTGCCACTTGGTTACTCTTGGCAAATACTGTTAATTGTGGTATGTCACTATGACCTGTGACGACTAAAGCCATAATCAAGGTTAACCTCAGTGTTTCTTCTCTCATTCTTGCAGGGAACCGCATACACCTGACTATGTCAATCAATCTCTCTCTCTCTCTCTCTCTTTTTAGGACAGATTTCTGTGTTCACAAAGATGAACCCTGTGACACTGTTGGTAAGTTTAGAGTTCAAATAAATATATCAGCAAGGGGCTGATATATCCTGGAACTTCTTGATAACACCTTCAGTGCGAATGAGCTATCAACCAGCAAACTCAGTAGTTTCTTTTGACTTTTTTCTTGTAAATTGGTTAATTGTCTTTATTTTCTTCCCCCTGCCCCCCGAAAAGTTTTGAAGTTGCTCTGGCAGAAGGCATCTAGATAAAGGGTTAATAAGTAAGATATGAAAAAAACAGGGGAAGAGCCACCAGACTGCCCCACGGTGTCTGCAGTTGTTCTAAGTATCTTGGTCACCAAGGCAAGAAGGGACACTCACTGAATTATAAAATTGTTGTCATAAGATAGAAACTTAGTGGTTTATGTTCATGCATGCAAATGATCTTTACTGGGTGTGCTAAAAGTGAAACGTGACCATGTAGTTGTAGAATTAGTCTCCTCTGCCAGCCCTGGCATAGGCTGGTTGCTTTCAGATAAGTAGAAAGCAAATAGACCAAAGTGTAGTGCTGTAAGAGCCCCTTTCTCCTCTTCTTCTTTCTTCCCTTCTTTCTCCTTCTCCACACCTTCTCCCTCACTTGCCATTTTCCTTTCCTCTCCTATTCTCAGTGAGACATGGCTTGTTATTGTCTTCTTACAGCTTTCAAATGGAAAACCCATTCTTAGAATCCTTGGGTAAAAGAGGGATCACCAAGAGCATTTTCAGTTTTGCTTGTTAGAGCACAGACCTTTACAAACTAAGAGGTTGGAATACTGTATTGCCCAAAGTAGGATCATGCATGACTCTCACATGCAGCAAATTATGGCAAAACTGAAGAAAATTGGTAAGATTGAAAAATATATAATACTATAATGCAAATTTTAACTACAATTTTATGCTTCTCATGGAGTCTCAGCTGCAGGTGATGCCAAGTCTTTGCTCTAGCTTTACCACAGATAAGCTGGGTGACCCTGGCTAGATCTCTATTTTGGGTTTCGTAAAACCCTTCAAAATATAGCATAATGATAATCTAACATTTGTTTCAAATATTTGAGTTTACAAAAATGCCTTTAAAAAAAACACTTCATGGGTCTTCTAAACAGATGGAAAAACAGTTGTCAAAAACTAGCCAGTGGGTGGCTGGAGTGGTGGCTCAGCAGTTACTGCGCTTGCCCAGCATGCGCAAGTACACAAGTTCAAACCCCAGCACCCACATACACAGCTGGAGCAATGACTCGGTGGTTACAGTGCTTGCCTGGCATGTGCAAGTATACGAGTTCAAACCCCAGCACAACTAAGTCTCAGAGCAACAAAAGCCACATGAAAAACTAGATAAAATTGATTCTGTCTGTCTTTCTCTCTCAGTGTCCCTTTCTTAAAAAAAAAAAAAAAAAAAAAAAACAACTAGGCAATGAATCAGCGCTTTGTTATTTGGGACTGTCTTTGAAATGGAAGTAGTAGACAGGCAGTGTGAAATGAGTTCCACTTGGGGGTTAACTGACACAGGCCTGCTGGTTGGTGCTGAGAAGCTGAGCATGTTGACCTCTGCCCATTGACAGGGCTGCCAAGACACACGCCATTCCCCCAAATGGCTGCTCTTTTCCAGTGTTCACAGGTCCACTTTGATGGCCACCATAGTTCTTTGTGGGGGCTGGGGTGGCACCTCTGCTCCATGCTTCCACTCCCCTTGCTTGGCTTGGGGAGGCACTGATTCCTCACATCGCCCTTGCTCGTACTTCCCATCCACCCCAAAGACTATACAGCACAGAGTCAAGCTTGGGACTCCGCCCTGTGTATGCTGAGCACCTGCCCCGGGGCCATTACTGATAGGTTGTTTGATGGAAGGAAGGAATGAATGAGTAAAGATGAAGGAGCTCCAGTGTTTGTAAACAGCATACATCTAATCATGTAGTTTTCTTTTATATGATTTATAGCTGGCTTTTCATTAGAATATATGAAGTATTCTTTTGATATCTGCCATTAATTGCGATTTGTGGAAGATTAAGAGCTGTTCTAAGCAAGCCTCTTTCGGTCTTCTATACTACGTCATCATGCTACCTTTAATAATTTCCTCAGGCTTCCATAACGAGACACCACGCAGACACATGGCTCAAACAGAAGCGTATTGCCTCACAGTACTGGAGGCCGGAGGTGCAAGATCCAGGTGTTAGCGTGCTGGGTCTCCGGTGAGGTTTCTCTCCTTGGCTTGCAGATGGCCACGTTCTTGCTGTGTCCTCACGTGGTCTTTCCTCCGTATGTGCCCCCCATTTGTCTTTCTCCCTCTTCTATTTTTTTCTTTGCTGTTCTGGGAATTGAATCTAGATCCTGGTGCAAGTTAGGCAGCAAGTGCTCTACCATTGAGCTACCCCCCCATCCCTCCCTCCGTCTTGTAAGGACATCATTCATATTGGTTTAGACCCCTTCCCTTATGACCTCGTTTAAACTTAATTACATTTTTCAAGGCCCTACCTCTTACATAATCACACTGGCAGTTACGACTTCAGCATATGAATTTTGAGGGGACACAATTCAGTCCATAACACTGTTCATTGGCTTTTAGCCACATGTTATCAGGGAACATCTGATGTCCTTATGTGGCCTCCTAGCTGCATGTGTCTCATTTCCTAAGCAGGAAAATCTTAATGGCAGGCTCCACTGGGTGTAGTCATTTTTCACGACAGCTGATGAGCTGAGATCCAGTCCAGCCTGCCTCCTGCTTTCCGTTTCATATTATTTCTAATGCCTCAGTGGCTTTCACCTTTTACAATGGGATTGAATCCTTTTTGAACACAGCTGGACTTCTATGGTGTTTTATGAGGAAAAATTTATTTTAATGTATCATAATTCACTTGTACATGTAAGAAAGTCAATAAGAACAATGATATAATTTGATAAAGATAAAAATTTGAAAACTAGAGGTATGCTCAACATACCTAGTCTCTACATTTATTTCTGTATTTATCATTTAAGTTTTGGTGCAATTATAGAATCACAAAAAGTTGCCAAAATAATAAATGGGTCTTTTGTTCCAGTCACCCAGCTTCCTCCAGAGTCAATTTCTTGTATTTCTGTAGGGGATTATCAAAATCATGGAATCAGTGGGTCCAAAGCAGTGAACTAGATTACAAATCTCACTCAGGATTTACTCATTTGGGGGGATGTTTATATGCATGTGCCTAGCTGTCTATATCCTTGGGTTCTGCATTTGCACATTCAACTAAACATGTATTGAAAATATTTGGGGAAAAATAATATACTGTGCATTTTTTTATTTTTAGTTTTTTGCAACACTGAGGATTGAACACAGAGCCTTGCACATGCTGGGCAAACACTTTACCGCTGAGCTACGTTCCTGGTCCTGTGCAGACTTTTTTCTTTTCATTTCTTTCTAAACCGTATAGTATAATAACTATTTAGACTGTGTTTCCCTTGTATTGATATTTAATCTGGAGATTATTGAAAGTATGTGGAAGAATTGCTTAGGTTCTCTGCAAAGACTGCATCATTTTATGTGAGGGACTTGGGCATCTGCAGAGTTTGGTATCTGAGGAGGTCCTAGAACCAGTGCTTCTTGGATATTAAGGGACAGCTAAAGTTTTGTGACATGATTACATGTATAGATTTGTCCATTTACCCAAATCAGGAATCAGAATGACTCTATCACCTCCAAGACACTGGCCTATTAGAGTTGCCCCTTCCCTTTCCCACCTTTGAGCCCCTGGCAACCATTTATCTGTATTCTATCAGTGTAATTTTGTCATCCCAATCTCTGATTTAGTTTTTCATTTTATTTTGATTGCACAGAATGGAAAAATGATCTGAATCACAGATGTGTGCTTGCCAATGAAAACAAACTTTGAAGAGTTGCCCTGAAAACTCAGGATCCAGTTCTAGCCCAAGTTTCTGTGTCCTAGTTCTGTAGAGAATGAGACATCTAGTACCTCAAGATGACTAAGAAAGTCTCAGGGTTGCCAGTGTTGAACTGCAAAAAAATATAAATAAATAAAAAAAATTGCATTTTATTGTTTTGATTAGAATATAACTCATATAGTAAAGAGCACAATCCTGATGGATTTTTAAATTTGTGCCTATATTCTGTTTATCTTGTTTTAATTATAGTAGTTTTAAAATAATGTTTTGATTTCTGTTTTAATCTGTAATTTTTAGATAGTGGTACATTATGCTAGCATATTTGGGATGTGGAATGTCCCCCAAATGCCATGTGTTGAAGGCTTGGTCCCCAGCCTCATGCTATTGCAAGGTGGTAGAATCATTAAGAGATGGGGTATATGATGGAGCTGAAGGTCATTGGGAACATGCTGTTGACAGGGATTATGGGACTTCTGTCTCTTCTGTGCACATGCCTTCTCTCTCTTTTTCTCTCTTACTTCCTGGCTACCTTGAGGTGAGCAGCTTGCTCTGCCATGTGATCCCTCCATGATGTGTTGCCTCACCTCAGGCCCAAAAGCAATGGCGCCTCCCAGCCATGGACTGAAACCTCCAAAGCTGTGAGCCAAAGCAAACCTCTCTTTTTTGTGAGTTGTTTGTCTCAGGGGTGTGTGTGTGTGTGTGTGTGTTTACAGCAGTGGAATACTAATGCATACATGTAGCATAAAGGATCCCAGAGGGTTTTATTTTTTAAATGTATAGTTCTGCGGCACTCAATGTGTTCACACTATTGTGCAATCAGATTATCAGATTCCTACACTCTGGAAATCACTATTCAGAGTAATATGTGAGATGTTACCCCTCCTTCAGAAGATGCTCTCATGCCACCCCCTAGTAGTATTCTCCCCAAAGGTCACCTATTGTGTTTTAATTACTATTTTTAAAGTAATTTGAAGGATATTTCAGAATTAAATTTGAGTGATACATTGAAAGAATTACTGAGCGTACTGAGTAGATTTCAGGGTTCCACAAAAAGTGCTTTCCTTTTCCTTTGCCCAATCTACATCTGAATTCTTACTGATGAGGAATGAATCAGAGTAGGAGAATTTATCTGAGCTTGGAAACCTGGCTAGAAACACAGATGGGACCTGAGAGCACCCGGAAAGGAGAAGTCGCGGCACCACATAGAGCTTAGTGGCAGGGCCTGTCTGATTTATGTACCACCGTGGCTGTGTTGGATGGCCTCTGTGTGACCATCCCCGTTCCCACCTGCACTGGGATAAAGGAGGCTCTGACTCTATGGACTTCCATAGGCAATGGCACCTCTCACAAAGAATACATGTGTGTATGTAGAGAGGTGGTGCCTTTCAGCCAGGGGGAAGGATGGGTGCTGGACAGTTCAGAATGGCTTATGTGCACTATACCATGACCTTTAGTAATGATGGAAGCATGAAGCTTACCATCCTCTGTTCTCACAGGAGTTCTGCTGTGGTAGAGAGGCCTTACCAAGCTCTTCCGTACTGAGTGGGTCTTGACTAAGCAGATGAATAGACATGTGTTTTTAAAATAACACCAGAAGGACCCTCCCTCCCTTCCTTCCAGCTCTGCCAGGGGTTTCTTGGGCCTCTTTGGAAGGACAACAGGCATGACACCTCAGGGGTTCTGCTGATCTTTATCTTGGAGAAGAACAGGCCAGGAGAAAAGACAACTCATGAGGTAAATGGACCTGGAAAAGCAGACATCCATCCCTAGCAGAGATCACAACTGGTCCACTTAGGGCACCTTGCAGACCTTGACTTGGTGGAGTGTGAACTTTTCATCTGTTGAATTGCTTTATCCAGAATGATTTGCTTTCTGACCACCATTATTAGGTAGATGCTGTCTTGGGGAGGTGAGAAGATAGAGCAGTGGAGGCAGTGGGACTCTGGATCCTTGGCTTCCCTTACCTTCCTCTTCCTAGCACGTGAGCAGCCACTTCTCTCCACTGCCTACTGACCAGACAGATGTCTGAGGTACAGTCAGTGGACCTGGGGCATTGCTCTTGCTCTTATCCCTGTCTGAGCTTTGGTGACTTTTTAATAGCCCTCATCCTTGCTTGGGCTCATAATATATTTTTAGTGAATGGAAAAGCTTCTCCTTTGTATCCCCAGTAGAGGGGAAGGATAATCCTGCAAAAAGATAGATTACATACTCACATGCATAAGGCCATATTGACATCACCAAGGGCCTCTGAGCCTGGTCTGCTCCAAGGTCCTACTGCTATGGTCTTGAGAATCCCATGGTTCACTTTGAACTTGAATAGGAGGACCCCTTCCTGGTGTTACCTACAGCATGCATGCCACACTCTCCAAGTCTGGGTGAGTTGACAGGAGCTTCATAGGAGTGACCATTGACTTCCAAGCATCTATGAAGGAGAAATGAGGTAGTGTGCATATGTAGAGAAGGTGAAGGGAGAGAGTATCTTCAAACAGGACCATGGTGTTCGGGAAGGAAGCCTTGATTTCTAAAGTGTGTTTTAAGCCAGCTCTACATGAAACCAGGAGACCAAAGGAGCTGGGGCATCTTGAGAGGTAAAGGAAACTGGGTAGTTGAGAGTGTCATAGTTCTAGATCTTAAAATTTTATTCACTGACATATCAGGGAGGAAGAGAAATTGTGAACTTGGGAGTGAATGGAATGGCACTATGTGTGCATGAAAACAAACATATCAATATTTGTCCTTCTGGCTCCTGTACCTTCCTCTTAGTCAAGGTGGGATCATATGCTTATTCGCACCCTGGTGCCTTTGCTTAAAAGCCCCTGTACAAGTGAGCTTTTGTTCTTTTGTATTGTGGTGGTGTAGGTAAGTCTACATCCAGTTACCATGGTTTTGAATTAAGAGATGTTGAAAGTTCAGTTTGCTGAGCAAGGCTGAGAAGTGGCATTTGGGTGCCACAGAGAAGTTTTGCTAGTAAACCTGAGCCTTGGTTTCTCTGTTTCTAGGGGCTCTTCTATTTGCTCATTAGCTTTGTTATCCCTTGTTACCCCATGGAAGTCAAGTTTCTATTGTGCTTCAAAATTACTGGTTAGAAATATAAATGATCTTCAATTCTCACTGGTTCATCTTACAATATTTTGGTTTTTAAATGGTGTGAAAGAGATGTGCATCCAGGAGAAATCACACTTGGGTTTTTGGATCTTACTCTTTGCCTGAGCTAGTCACCCAAGGTCTAGTCCTTTCTAGTGCTGCTGGGCAGCTCCCAGTTGGCCACTGGTGGTGGAGGGGAAATCACACTGTAAGCAAGGGCGGTCGGCACACTACAGAGAGCCAGTCACCTGTTTTCCCTCGCTGCAGTGTGCTGTGTTGCTAAGCTAGGGTGTTTTCTGGGTTGGGGATATTAAATGCATTTTGAACTTGGGGTATTTTCAAATTACAAGGGGTTTATCTGGACATAATCCCATCATAGTTGAGGAGTGTCTGCATATAGTCTCAGGGAATTGCTGCCAAGGGGAAATACTTCTTCAAATTACTAAGTTCTGATGTGTCAGTCTCATTGCCTGCTAATCCATCCCTTTTTGGCACCAGGGATGTGTCTATTTCAGGCTTATCCTCACCATGTCATTTGTGTACTCTGAGAGGTGGTAAAGATGAAGGCTTAACACTTAATTACATATTAGTTACCCTAATCAGAAAGCCTGTGGTCTCTAGCAAACTCAACTGTTGGTCATAAATTCTGTTAGTATTTATAACTATGCTTTTGACCATATCTGTGCTTTTTTGGGTGGTTTTTTGAAAGCTTTCATTTTGGGGAATCAAATATGCATGCCTCTGGCTATCAGGGTTTTTGGCAAGCTCTGCCTTCTTCATTGTACTGTACAAAAGTAGATTGTCCACTTGAAAGAGTTTGGAAAGTAGCATTCTGCCAATTAGATTGTCTGGATATTGGACAGGTTCTTCTAAAAGACCTTGTATGTGTGTCCTATGCAAGGCTTAAAGACAGTGACGTAGATGAGCTTACATATGTGTGTAAAGACCTACACACATACACATATGTCTGGGTGCATGTGTGTGCACATGGAAGTGTAAGTATGTGTTTCCTGTATCAGAAGGTCTAGTGTGGCTTCATCTGTGCCTACAAATTCTCTGCCACTCCTTGTAAGATTGTACCAAAAAGACCTGTCTGCCCTGGCAGCTATATAAGAACTGTAGGAGCCTGTGTTGGGACTTGGCTGGAGGTCCATAACTGAAATCACCAGCCTCAGGGGACTGAATTCAACTTGTCTTGTTCCTCCTGCCAGGTCTCATCTAAGGTTATGTAATGACTGGACTGAGAAAATGGTGACAATATGGTAGGTATGCCTGAGGTCATATTCTACCTGCCCTTTTGGAGAGGTGGAATCAAGATTTAGTTTGGAACTAGATAGAGGCCAACCCAACACATGACCGTGCCTGATTACTTTTTGGGTTGGAAAGCAAGAGGGCTGAAAAAGCAAAGAAACTCACTGTTCAGGGTTTCCGCCCGTGGACTTCCAGTGCAGGCATGGAATCCCCTTGAACACTCAGTCCAGGATAGTAGGTGCCACCTTA
>PVKS010048448.1:0-12409 GCA_004027875.1 Aplodontia rufa | reverse complement strand
TTGATCAAGCCAATGAATACATGAGAAAGTGCTCTAAATCTCTAGTAATCAGAGAAAGGTAAATGAAAACCCACATTAAGATATTACCTTACGCAGTCAGAATGGCAAAGATGAAGAAAATAAATAATAATAGATACTGGAGGGGATGTGGAGAGATAGGGACACTAACACACTGTTGGTGGAGCTGCAGACTGGTACAGCCCCTCTGGAAAGCAGTGTGGAGAATCCTCAAAAAACTAGGGATGAGTCCTCCATATGACCCTGCTATTCCACTCCTGGGTATCTTTCCAGGGGACTTAGAATCAGCACATTATAGTGACACAGCAATATCTATGTTCATAGCAGCTCAATTTACTACTGCTAGACTGTGGAAACAACCCAGATGTCCCTCACTGGATGAATGGATCCAAAAACTGTGGTACATACATACCATGGAATTTTACACAGCAATTAAAAACAATGATATTGCAGCCTTTGAAGGTAAATGGATGCCTATGGAAGAAATTGTGCTTAGTAAAATCAGCTTAATCCAGAGATCCAAGGGTCGAATGTCTCCACTCATCTGTGGAGGTTGGAACTAGACCCTGGCCATTCAGAAAGGTGGTTTATTATCATGTCTTAAATCCAGATAAGGTGTAATGCTATACAACATAATACTTTTTTAGAGATATTGTGGGGAAGGGAAGGGAGGGATATATATGGGAAATTGGGAGCACTCCTGGGAGTAAATCTAATATCCAGAAACTATACACGTTTTATGTTATTTTGTTAAAAATTTGTATGGTTGTTCAAAAATAAAAATAAAAATAAAAAACATGTGGTGACAAGGGCTATTTTGGGGACAATTTTTGACAATTTTTGACAATTTTTGACCACATTGCTTTCTTCAAAGAGAGAAAGAAGTGCTTAGAAATATTCTTGATAATAGGGTTGGCAAACACTTGTGCTGAGCCGGTCATGTGCCAGGAGCTCTTCTGGATTCTAGGTATTGCCTCCTAGTTATGTGTTCTGATTACTTATACCTTGCAGATACAGAGAAAAGGGAACTTATCTACACCCACAGTCAATAATTGGAACAGGCTGCATCTACACTCAGGTGGACTAAGGTCTGGGTTGATCTCCTAACCCTGGGATACTCTGCTGCTCCCCTGAGGCCTACAATGGAGCTCGAAATAGGGGTTAGGGTCGCTAACAAGGAAGCCGGGAATGAGAAGTGTTGCCCACCCTTCTGAACCATGCCATGGTGTGGAGCATGGGCCATACCTCTTCTTTCACAATCAAAGGGTCAGGCCAAGGGGACCTACGCCACCCACATGAGAACTGTCCCCCAGATCCTCAGGAGCTGAGATGCTGTATGAGCTCAATCCCCTCACCCCACCACCATTGAGAAACCCACCTCCCAGACTCTCCCTGGTACGCCAGATGGGCTCTCCAGCTCATGCATTCCTTGGGGAGCCAGAGGAACCGGCTTGTGCTGACCTCTAAGCATCCAGGTCAGGTCACTGTGTCTGGCAGAGGCCAGGAGGAGCAGGGTGGAGGTGGCAGCACATATAACTGGGCCATGTCCTGTGCACAGGAGTTCCTGTGCTTGCTCTCAGGGCAGCAGTGCTTGGTGGCCTTGGGACCATGGCCATGCTGTGGCTGGTGCTCCTAGCAGGACTGTCTGTCTTTCTCCTGGGAGTCTTGGTGTGGGCCGTCCTGGAGCACTTCCTCACTGCAGAAGTGCCCTCCGCCCTGCAGCACCGGGCCAAGCTCAGGTTTCTGCACTGCGTGTTCCTCTATGTGCTCACCTTGGTGAGTTCACTCTCAGGTCCCATCGGGATGCCGTGATCTCCTTGTGCCTTGCCTCCTCTCCTCTTCATTTCCCCTTCCTCTCTCCAGATTCTCCAAGACCATTGTCTGCACTACTGTATTTTCTATTCAGATTCCTCCCTCTTTCCCTTCCCCATTCCTTCCCCCACTTCCTTCCCCCACTTCCTCTTCTTCCTACCTCCTCTCTTCTACCCTCCTTAGCTGCCTTCAGCATCAAACATGTATGAAATTCCAACTACCAGGCCCTTTTCTGAGGATTGAAAATTAATTTCAGATCCAGTCCCTGCCTACCAAGGGCTTATGGCCAGGTGAGGACCAACAACTCCTTCAGCCTTAGAATCCTTACTCTCTGGCACTCACCTGCCTGCCCAGGTGATTTCCCTGCATAGGTGTGAGCACCGGAGAAGGCAGGGTCTACCCAACCCAGCTTTGTAAGCCTGGCTCCCAGCATGGGGCCTGGCATCTGGTAGGCACAGTTTGTTGTTCAAACCGTTGATGAATTTGTGCATCATTTCTTCGTGGTCACACCAGCCAGACTCTTAGCAGAGCTGTGGGAGTCGGGGGGGGGGGGTTTGGAACAGTACCTGCCCACAGTTTAGCAGATTTGGAAAGAACAGTCTGGCCTCTGGTAGGAGGCAGGTGACTTGAGTTAACCCCAGTGTGTCAACCCTGGGTGGAGACCTGGTGGTTCACAGGGTTTGCCTCTGAGTTCAACGGTGAAGAAAGTGGTGAGGAGGGCAGAAGCTTTGACTGGAGTGTGATTGTCCATGTGCGTATCACATTCTGTCTCTCTGGCTGTGTGATCTTGGGTGATTTGCTTAACCTCTGTGTGTTATGAGTGAATAGTATCTGTCTCATCATGTTTATAAAAACGTCAGCTGACTTGTGGTAAGTGTTAATCCTTTCTAAAGCCCGTGTTGCAAAGTACTTCATTTCTTTTTAATGGTGACAATCTCTTCAGCAACCACACCTTCTTTTGCTCCTTGTTGACCAAACTGAAAGTTTTAAATTTAATTCTTTTTTTAATGACTCACAATTAAATCTGGATATAATTAATAATCAGCCAACAATACTCATACCACAACCTGAATACTGTACTTTCCTGAGATTTCCTCCAACGAACTAATTAGTCCAATACTTTTAAAATCAGCCTTACACAAATTCTCAGGGCATGGACAAAATGTCAGCAGATTCTTTGATATAATGTAAAATTCACAGCCTCTAGCCAATTTCCGATAAGGCCCTCATTCCCATCTGAAACCTCTTGAGCACTCATTACTTTCTACATTCCAATCAGCATTCCGCTATTCTGAGCTCCCACCGGATTTGCCCACTGTGCTTTGCTTACAATGTTCTGAGCTTTCTCTAGCCTGCTACTACAAGCATTTCTAACCACTTTTTTTTCCTACATACTCTTTTAATTTTTTTATTGAGGAGTTGATTTGTTGTACAATCATATTGCTTATGTACAAACAATATGATATGCCCTGATCCTAATCAAAATCACCCCACATCACCCACACCCCAGTCTCTTTACTGTTTTAGATTTCCCCCCAAAACACACACACACACACACACACACACACACACACACACACAATTTGTGAATTTTCCAGAATTAAATGATTGCATAAGGATTTTTTTTTTTTTGGCTTCTTGGGGGAGTAAAAAGTAAGCTACATTATTGATCCAATCCCCCAATCCCTCACTATCACTTCCCCTCCCTCCTTCCTCTTTCCTCCTCCAGTTCCACTTATCTGTGATCCCCTTGGATTATGTATTGCTTCAGTTTTGTGGAGTGTAAGTACATGAGCTTGACCTTTCACCCAAGACTGAGTTTTGCTTTAGTCTCCACAAATGAGGGAAAACATTGACCATTGATTTTCTGGGTTTGGCTAATTTCGCTTAGTATTACTTCTTCAGTTGCCATCCATTTACCTTTAAATGGTGTAGTATCATTATTTCTATTAGCTGAGTAGAACTCCATTGTATATCTACATCCAGTGAAGGGTTGATATGGGTTGATTCCATAATTGAGCTATTGTAAACTGAGCTGCTATGATTTTGCTGTGACACTGTAATGTGCTGATTTAGCTCTTCTGGGAAAATACCAAGAAGAGGGATAGCTGGGTCAAATGGTGGATCCACATCTAATATTTTGAGGAGTCTCCATATTGCTTTCCAGAGCTGTAGAAGTTTGCAGTTCCGCCAACAGTGTGCTAGTGTTCCTGTTTCCCCACAACCCCTCCATCATCTGTTATTGCTTATATTCTTTTTTTTTTTCTCTCATTCGATTTATTTAATCACTTAAAGCTTACAGAAGAATTGCCATGATAGGGAGAATGGGAATACTCTATGAAAATTCTCAAATAGGTGACATTATCAAGGATTGAATGGGAGGTGCAGCCTGGTCACTTTGGGTACTATTTTAGACATTTGAATGAGTCTTGTGAAGTATGAGCTTTAGACTACAGGTGTAGTTGATGCTGAGCTTGCTAGAGCATCACATGGATAGTGTATTAGAGGGACATCAAGGTAATCAATGTGTCTGGCATTGAGTGAAAAAGGGAATGATAGATTTGAAATAAGTCACAAGGTTTGGCCAGGTAATGCAGTCTTTGCAGAGCATGAGGATTATTGCTTATATTCTTCATCTTTGTGAATCTGACTGGAGTGAGGTGAAATCTCAATGTAGTTTTCGTTTGCATTTTTCTGACTGCTAATGATTTAGACAACTTTCTCATGTGTTCACTGGCTTGTTCAATTTCCTTTTTTGAGATGTTTCTGTTGAGCTCTGTGGCCCATTTGTAATTCCCCTTGAAAACCAATTCCAAAGACCTCTGAACCACATCATCACAAATAGCCACAACACTGACTCTACTCCCAGCACCATTTTTTTGTTGTAGTCTGCTATCCATCAGTGATAAAATATCTGAGAAAAGCAAATTTTTGTTCCACTGTTTCAGAGATTTTAGCCCCAGGTCACCTGGTTTTGTTGCTCCAGGGCTCAAGATGGTGTAGAACATCAGAGCGAGGAGCATTAGGTGGAGCAAAGTGGTTCATCTACTTATAGACAGGAGGAAGAGAGAAAGAGAGGAAGGGTCTGAAGATGACATCTACCCTCCAAATGTCCCCAGTGACCCCTTTTCTCCAACTAAGCCCTAGCTCCCATGTTTTCCATCACTTCCCAAAGGCTGGCATCCAAAACTTGAAAAAACGGCCCTTAGAGAACATTTTCAATTCAAACCAAAAACATTGGGGTAATTTCTAAACAAGAGAGGGTCACTCAGCTCACACCTCTGGATTATGAGGTGTCCTAGAGCACAGGAACAGCAGCGTGTCTCCTTGTCGCATCAACCTTGCACACATTTGCAAGATGGAGAAAAGTCAAGGGAGCTCATCCACTTATCAGGAGCGACCCCAGAAGAACTTACCCACCTCCCCCAGAGCAGACTAGATGCACTCAAGGGACTCTGACCAAACCACCTCTTAATACACGTTACTGTCCCAATGCAATTCAGCATAAATTTTGGACAGGAAGAATATTCAAATCACAGCAACATCCTTATTCAATAAAGACCTCGTGGGAGGCAAAGTCTGCAAATCCAATCCCTGTCTACACCGGCCAGAGCCCGTGCACCCTGATGAACCAATTGTACATGCAGAAGGCAGGTGAGAGAGGATACCTCAGCAATTATGGTGGTGGGAGCATCTGCCACCCCATCCTAACCTGCACTCCAGCTCGCTTTCCCTCTCACATCTAACAGGGAAACGTCCTGGAGAAGCTGAGAATTTGCTCCATGCCCTCCTTTGTCCGCTTTCTACATGACAAACTGACCATAAAGAGGAACCCTGAAGTGCTGGTGACTGACATGCGTTTTGGGACAATCTCCGTGAGGCTGTTCCAGCCCAAGGCTGCATCCTCCAGCCTCCGGCGAGGCATCCTATTCTACCACGGAGGTGGCACCATGTTTGGCAGCCTGGGTAAGGGGCTTCCTGAGGGCAGGGAGGGGAAGGGCCAGCTGCACCCAGAGGCTGGGAGAGGAGAGCCAGGGGAGAGGGCCACAGGACAGAGACTGGAGAGTCTCCTGGGGAGCTGACAGAGGCCCTGGGCTGCCTCCTGGAGGGCTCTGCCTCCAATGCCACCATGTCTATAATGCAATAGTCTCAGGACAGGTGGGGCAGCATTGTCCCAGTGGGACAGTCAGGGAGCAGGGTGTGGACTTGTCCCTTACCTTCCCACTCAGAGTCACCTGTCCATCCTGTCTGTCTCAAAATGATCCCAACACGGGCATTGCCATCAACTCTGCAGAACGCTGTGTTCCAAACCCCATTTTCTCTTCTCTTCTGGCAACTCTTTGTCCAGAATTCTTTGATGCTGTCTTCAACATGCCCTGGCCCTGGATGAGTCCCTAACTTCAACCACCAATGTGTGTGGCCCCGACCTAGTGAGGCCTGTGACCTCTGACCTGTCACTCACTGTGTTGCCCTCTCTCTGCTGCAGCCCTGGACAACTCTGACTGCAGCCACACTGGGCTCCTTCCATCCAGCCTACTGCACTGGCTGCTGACTCAGCCTCAATGGATGTCCCCATAGCCCTGCTTTGCATTGCTGGCTTCCCTTCTTCCCTTTCTCAAAATGGCATCCCCAAATCTGATCTAAAGAACTCTCTTTGACCCCTCTGTGGTCCCATGCTGGACCCTGTCTCCATCATGGCATCATCCTGTTAAACGACTTTGCTGCACATGTTGTGATCTGAGGTCATCTTTGCCTGCCATGTTTTCCTTGTTTCCTTAGTGTCTGTCCACAGCATGAACGAGGACGCAAAAATGCAGGGATGTCTGCTATCTTGGTTGCAGGATCGCCAGTGCTTGGTCTTTTGTCTTTATTTTTGAAAGAATAATTGGATGAACAGATTCATGCATGGACAAATAGATGGATGGATGAAAAATTGCATAAAAGGAAGGGTTTGCAAATGGACAGTTGGGTGGGTCAATGGGTAAAGGAATGGACAGATGCAAGGAAGGAAGATTGATGCATGTCTATATTTTCAGATATGCAAAGGCATGCTGTCCCACTCTACAACTTTTGTGGGAGGAGGGAGTACTGGCTGCCACCTGCTGGGGGAAGTAGCTATGGCCTCTCTGCACCTGAAAGCATTGCCATGGTGCCCTGTGTCATTCAAAGGGAAACTGGGAAAATCCCTTTGAAGGGATTACCCTATGCCAAGAGCAATGTTTCTTGTCAGAGTCCCCTGGAGACTCAACACCCAAGCAGTGTGCATGTCCTGAGCACCTACATTGTGTTATACCCTCTCCAGGCACAAAGGACGCAGTGGGAATGTGAAAGGCCCAGTACTCAGGCTCATGATTGTCAGTCAAGAGAAGGAACAGGTGACGGAGGTGCGATGAAGAGCTGGGTCACTACAGGTGCTGAGGGGGGTGGAAGGAGCTGACGCAGAGCCATTGCCATTCAGTCCTTCCCTGGAGACAGAGTCTTTCCAGGAAGGGAGCATTAGAGCCCAGGCCCAAGGGACTGCAGCAGCCAGCCCTCCAGAGCCAGAGCAGAGCCTCTGAGGGCTCAGGAAGCTGGGCCAGGGTGGGAGGCTCTCACCTTCCTCCATATACAAGGTTTCCAAAAGCTCTGCATCCTGACACAGAACCCTGCAGAGAGCAGCACCTAGGAGACAATGTTAGTGCAAAATGCCAGGGCTAGCACCAGTGCTCACACAGGGGTGGGAGCCCACGGAACTGCGCTCTGCGACTGTGGAGCAGGAGCCGCTAACAGTGATGTCAGTTGGGGCGTGTTTGGCAATAAATATTATCTCCTAAACTAGAGCTTGAAAATATCATTTACCTGGAAGGCAGAGTGACCCAGCACCTGTGGACTTGATGCTGACGCAGACTGTCACTTGCCTCAACCTGGTCTCAGCCCCATTAAGTGGAAGCAGCAGGCATGGGGTGTGAAGGTCTGAAACAGGAGCAACTTGCAGCTCTAGAGGAAGACAGGAAGTCAGCGAGGCAGAGCAGAGAGTGAGGCTGCAGAGGTGGGCACCACCCAGGTGAGGGTCAGCAGTGGTCTCCTCCTGGCTGTGTTTAGACTCAGCTGGGAGCTGCATGGCCACTCTGGCCCCAAGCTCTTCCTCCAGGTTAAGCAGGCCCACAGGGCTGGCCCAGGCCTCAGGACTTTTCGAAGCCCCCGTGAGGCTGCTGATGTGCAAGGCAGCTGAGACCTGTTGGTTAAGAATCTGGGCTTAGGAGCTGAGCACCCAACGCAGCCGAGACCCTCAGTGCAGCTGCTCTGTCAGCTCCCTTCTCCCTTCCCCCACAGCTTTATGTTACTGGTGCTATTTCTATAAATGTCTGTGCCGTCACTGGATTGAGAGGTCATGGTGGAGCTGGGTTCCTGGGTGTCCCTGTGTAGGGCTGGGCATTCCTTGTGGCAGGCACAAAGCACACAAGGACACAGAGGTACAGCGCTTTCTGCAGGGTCATCACACAGCGAGGGGACAGGAAGAGGAGCGTGGGTGCAGGCCCAGAGGGGAGGGCAGACAGGCTTGGCCTATGCACCCCCATGTGCTAGGTTTATGCTGCTTGTTGGGATGGGGTGGGGACTGCCGTGGTGACATCTTCCTTCACTTGTCTTCATAAATCTCCTGGAGACAGAGCCAAGCTTCTCTGTGCCATGCGCAGACACTGGCACCTCTAGTCAATTCCTGCCTGGGGTCTTTTACATTTAGTCCCCTCTGCCACTCTTTCCTCTCCTGTCCCTGCATAACTCTAGATAACAGCCTATGTTAACGAAATTTCCATGCAGCAATCCCTACAAATACATAAACCACTCTGTGCCCAAACAGGCACACCTAGCACCTGTCCTAGTCTTGACTTTGTCTGTCCCAAATCCCCAAGACTTCCTGTCCTCAGTTTCCCCCACTGTAAAATTGAACACTGAGGAAGGGGAGGAGCAGGGTCCGCTGAGCCCCGACATTCAGGAGATGGGGCAGAAGTCTGTGGCCTGGCAGAGCCAGCCAGAGCCACTTCAGAGGATAGAGTGCATCACCTGCTCCTCTTCTCCAGCTGCCCTCCCTGGGTGGTGGCAGGTGCTGGCCTCCCCATGGGTCACGCTGGGCCCCGTCCTGTCTTGCAGATAGTTACCACAACATGTGCAGCTTCCTGGCCCGGGAGACGGACTCTGTGGTGCTGTCAGTCGGGTGAGTCTCCTGAGACAGTGGGGGTGATCCTGGGACTACTGGATGACAGAAGATCAGAGAGAGGCCCCGAGTGCAGGGGACATTCACCAGGGACACGGGCACAGCCCCATTCAAAGCTGAACCCTGGAGGACGCCCACCTGAGGGGAGCCCAGGGACAGCCTGGCGTAGGGAGAGCTGGATCAGTGTGGAGGCCACAGCAGATGACTGGAGGGACACATGGTAATGGCATGCATCCAGTGGTTCACAATGCTTTCTAGTGAAATGACAAACAATTGAGAGCGCTTTCACTACATACACAGCTAAGTGTTGGTAAAAATAAAACCAGGTGGGAAATTAAGAGAATTGACTCTGTGTCTTTAAAAAAAAAAAAAAAAGATAAAACTGGGAAAAAAGAAAAATAATTATGATAAAAATAACATAAAAAGGAGTGAATGGATGATGGACAGGGGATTCAGGGGACCCCTCCTCTGAGCATGGATACATTGACCAGGAGGAGGGTGGGCAGCATGGGTGGCCGAGGGTTCTGCCGTTTGCTGCCAAGCCCTGGCCAGTGCTGTGGTGACCATGCTGAGGTGCTCTGGGGCTGTCAGGAAGATTTCCACTTCCTACATACTGTTCACCTCCCCACCTACCTACTGTCCACCACCAGCCACGCAGGGACCGTGTGCCGTGTGCCAAGACACAACCATGGTCCTGTGAAACAAGGGGCCCCTGAGAGGAGGAGGGACAGTGGGGGCTGCTCCCAGGGATGCTGCATCTTGCTCCAGAATCACAGGACAGCCATGGGGCAGAGTTAAGAGTAGCAGTGAGGAGACGACCAGCCAGCCAGCTCTGCCTGCACCTGGAACCTCCTACCTGGGTGTCCTCCAGGCTGGGCAGATGGAGCAGATGTGGGAGTCACGTAGCATCTCTGGTCCTCTCTGAGGTGACGGAGGGGAGCAGCCTCTTTCCACACCCAGAGCCCTACTCCCCGCTGGCTCTGGTTGGGTCTGGATTTCCACTGTTAACGCCCATGCATCTGAAGGCCTTGGGGGATCTAAAGGTGCCCTGGCAGGGGCTCCGGAAGGTGAGGGAGCCCCGCTTGGAGGCCTCTGAGGAAAGGCTCAGGGCATCCTCCATCCAGATCCTTGCAGAGCCTGAGCTCAGGGCACTTGTGACGCTGGGGCTGGTGGAGCTCAACAGTCAGAGGAGGGGTTCCTGTCCTGAGGGTGCCCTGGGTGGTGTCTAGGAGGAGACACCCTGAGCGACAGAAACCAGAGGAAAGTTTGCACCTCTGTGGTCCCCTCCTGTCCCCTTGTCCCCTTCCCTTCCTCATCTTTTCTCTACCACTGAACAGCTTCGGGTTGACCTTAACCACCCTCACTGATGGGGACATTCTCAGTATAATCAGGTAGACGGTACAGGATGCCATCACGGAGCCTCCAGTGACACTGTGCACACCAATGTGTTCTGATCCTTCTCTCTTCCTAGGTACCGCAAGGTCCCTGGGAACCATTACCCCGCCATTTTCAAGGACTGCCTGAATGCCTCCATCCACTTCCTGAGGACCCTCGAGGCCTACAGGGTGGACCCCTCCAGGGTCATAGTGTGTGGAGAGAGTGCTGGAGGAGGGTTGGTGGCCCTGGTCACCCAGGCCTTGGTGGGCAGAACTGATCTTCCCAGCATACGGGCCCAGGTCCTGATTTATCCATGTGTCCAGACCATCAATTTCCAGTTACCGTCCTTTCAGCAAAACCAAAATATCCCGTTCCTCACCCGAGGACTCCTGATGAAATGTGTGTGTAAGTACCTGGCCATTGACCTCTCCTGGCAAGACGCCATGGTGACAGGGGCTTGTATACCCCCAGATCTCTGGAGCAAGTACAGGAAGTGGCTCAGCTCAGAAAACCTCCCCATGAGGTTCAGGAGCAAGGACCAGCCACCTGAGACCCCGGCTCCTTTTAATGAGGCCGCCTACCTGGAAACGGAACACATGTGGGATGCTACCAATTCGCCCCTCATGGCAGATGACAAGACCTTCGCTCGGCTCCCTGAGGCCTGCCTGGTGAGCTGTGAGCTGGACATCATCCGTGATGACACCCTGCTGTACAAGAAGCGCTTGGAAGACCAGGGTGTCCGTGTGACCTGGCACCACGTGGAGGATGGCTTTCACGGATGCTTAGTGTTATTTGATAAGAAGATTTTCTCTTTCCCATGTTCTCTGAAAGTTGTGAATGCTGTGGTCAGTTACATAAAGGGCATATGATGGCATCCCTGGTGCCTGAGCAGGCTGAGGCATGGATGGCCCCTGCCTTAAGCTGGGTCCTTTTGGTGAGTCTCATTCATTGAGGATGGAGATGCTGAAAAATCCGCATCCCAGGCAGGGAGCATGAGCCAGGGCTCACACATGTTGCTTCATTTGGGGAAATTCAAACTGTCTGCTTCTTCCTAAAACAACTAATGTCAAATATTTTGTCTAGCAAGAGTCTCTAACATTCTCATTCGGGTGAAATAAATATTAATGAGAGATAAAAATGCCTTCAAATTTCTTTCAAATTGCTCCCCTGTGCAGAAATGGGCCACATCAATGCACACTTGTTACCGTGAATTCATTCCAATGTGATAAAGCCTTGCTGGGACCAAGGTCCTGCTGGAGGACAGCCTTCCTTACTGAGGACCAAGGTCAAGGTCAAAACCCCACTAGGATTTGCTGCAGGTGCCTGAGAAATGTCATTGCAAAGAAACTGTCCCTGGATTTGGCTCCATTGGGCTGCAGCACAGGAGGATGTGAGAGGAGGCTGCAGGAAAGAGAAGGAGAGGGGAGGAGGCATGATGGGAGGAATGGCAGTAAGGGGGAGCCTGGGAACCACAAGCTTTGCCCTCAATCAGGTCTGTAATTGGCCTTCTTGAAGGAAATGATGGCTCCGAAGACACAGGATCTCAGAGCCAAAGCTGTCCTGGGAAGCCCCGGATGCCAGCTAGGAAGTGGACAGTCATTCCCTAAGGGAGCAAGGGGTCACCTTCTTTCTCATGGGCTCATACATGGTTCCACCTATTGCAAAGCACAGAGAAACTTTCCTGTGCTTACCCAGTGCCTGGCACCACTCTCAGGATGAGGGAAGGGGACACTTGTATATGTGCACAGTTTGTGTCTGGGCACAGATTGGCTAAGTCCACCTGGGAGAGCCTCACAGCCTACTCCTGTCCAGGCCCCCAGGGGGACAAAGCTGCAGGCCCTCCCTGCTATAAAACTTCAGCCTGTGTGGCCCCAACATCCTCACCTGTGACCGCAGGTGGAGGCTCCTAAGTGTCCTGGTTCTTGTGTGGATGACAAGTACCCACACAGGCAATGGGGACTGGGCTCCTGAAGTGTGGGTGGACCTGGGGACTCATGCACTGTCAACACC
>PVKS010048447.1:0-12412 GCA_004027875.1 Aplodontia rufa | reverse complement strand
TGGAGCCAGACCCAGGCCTGTGTGAATGGTGATCAACCTCATGTATTGGACCCAGCAAAGGAGTAGTAACACAACCTAGGGCATCATAGATAAGTATCAGGAAGGAGAGGGGAGAGGGCAAGGGGTAAGGGGAAAAGGTGGGAGAATAGGGTGGGATCTAGGGGATAAATCTAATTTAAGAATATATACATATCATACTGTTACTTTGGATGCATTTTGGTTGTACAATAATTAAATATCTTAATTTTTAAAAATAATTGAATAAAAAATGAAATAAAAGTATATTGTAGCTCTTCCATTTTGCTATGGTCTGTATGTCATCATTCCCTTAAAATCCATATGTTGGAGTTAATCCTTAATGTGATGGTATTGAGATGGGGCCTTTATGGATTGATCAAATCATAAGGGCTCTGACCTCATCATAAATAGGATTAGTGGGGCTTCGGTTACAGTGCTTGCTTGGCATGAGTAAGGATGTGGGTTCAAATCCCAGAACTACTTACACAATGAAGTGTTGGAGCAACAAAAGCCACATGAAAAACTAAATAAAGTTGATTTTCTCTTTCTCTCTCTCTCTATCTCTATCTCTCTCTCGCTGTCCTCTCTCTTTAAAAAATGAATAAATAAAATAAATAGGAATAGTACCCTAATAAAAGGGAGCTGTCTTGCTTTTCCACCATATAAGGACACAGCAATAAGGTACCATTTGTAAAGCAGAGAATGAGCCCTTATCAGACACCAAATCTAATAGAGTCTGGATTTTAGACTTTCCAGCCTCCAGATCTGCAAACAGTAAATTTTCATTGTTTATAAATTACTCAATCTAAGAAAATTTTCTTATAGCAGAAGGAACAGGAAAAATTTTCAAAACAAAAATCTTCAAGAAAAATAAAACCTAATTTTTCTTCATAATGGTCATACTAAAAAGGAAAGAGCATGTATATAGAGAGAAAAGGAATGGAGTTACAAATTGGGAAGCCCTCTTTCTGCCACTGTTTGTCTTCCTATACATTGTGGGAAATAGACCTGAATTTCCTGAAGGTTGTTTCTTCTGAAAACACTTAATTTTTCAGATTATTGCCTACTAAAGCAAATAAGGGAATATTTCAGAAGGACACTTTGAGAAATCCACTTTACATGTTGATGAGAATAGTGATATTATTTTAATTTATCAAGCACCAATTTAACAATTATTAAGCTGGCCTATTGATTTGTTTTTAAACTCTGCAATGGATCATACACCATAGTGACCACAGCAACCACCATACCTAAATATAATTGTTATAATAAAAAACATAAAAAAAGTTTCTTCACCAAAGTAAAGCACAGCCAGTTGAACTCCAATTACACACTAAACCTAGGACTTGGATACCATTTCATTGCTCTGATGAAAAGATGATTAATGTGGTGTAAAAATGATGATAGAGTGCCCATTTCTAATAAGGAATTTTAACAATCTACTAATAATCAATTTTCCATGGATTTTCCATTTGTTATCTTCCCAGGAGATATGGTTATGCTTTTTCCATAGAGGTTTAAAACTTGCCATTTCCAGTGCTCTTGTATTCCTATAAACGTATTTTCCATCAAATTGTCTGACTTGGCTTTATCTAAAATAAAGGATGAAAAATAAAGAACTCTAAAAACTTTTAGTAGCATCTACCAAAGGGTAAGTCCCATCAAAGAAACCATCTCCCCCTTTCTCTTCTATTAATTTATTTCTGTTCTTTAATGAGTCCTAAGTAGCAAGCTTGGTAGGCCCTCTAGTAGCTCTCCCACAGGAGAAAAATTTTTAAGTTAAATTCCTGAGGTGAGTTCACCTGATTTTCCTATTTCTAGAAATTCCACCCTGTGGAAAGATGCCCTAAACTGATAACTGATGCTGTAAACCTGAAGAAAAACATTTACCTGAGCATCTGTAAATACCCTTTAGATGAAGAACTCAATTGTGCTTTATAAAAGCAAGCAAAACCAAGAGTACTTTCTAAAATCCTTGTACGTAACTATGTCTCACATTCAGAGAACTGATGATATTTACTAAGTTTTCCTAATTGTACTTAGCACAAGCCTGACTATAAAAGAAGAGACCCATCTCAGAAAAATATTTAAGTTGGAATGTTTAGGGAATTAAAGAGATTTTGAGTGGTTATTAAAACACAAAGACGCATATCTAAGAAAGTAGAACAGGAGCTGCTAATGTTTTCATTGCGAGCACACCAGCAAAGATTGTGTTGGTAATTATGCTATATGCATAATGTCTATCATGCATAAATTTGTCTATAGAGACACTATTGTGGAGCTGGAGCAGGGGCTCAGCACTTGCAGCGCATGCACTAGTATTCGGGTTCGAACCCCAGCACCACATACAAAATGAAGTATTGGAGCAATGAAAGCCACGTGAAAAACTAACTAAAATTAATTCTTTCTTTATCATCACTGTCTCTCTCTCTCCCTCCCTCTCTCTCTCTCTCTTTTTTAGAGACACTATTGTAAAGCTACTTCCAAATAAGTGCAGAGCACTGCAGCAAACCCTATACACCATTAATCTTCTCACGGTGGCATTCACTTAAGGCATTCAATTGCCTTGACACTCAGCCAAAGTCTTTCTTTTTTTTTTTTTTAAGAGAGATGGACAGCGAGAGAGAAACAGACAGAATCAATTTTATTTAGTTTTTAATGTGGCTTTCGTTGCTCAGACGAAAGCTCGTGGTGCTGGGGTTTAAACTCGTGTACTCGCACATGCCAGGCAAGCGCCCTAATCGCTCAGCCACTGCTGGAGCCCCCAAAGAGTCTTTTCTGAAGATTAAAATCAAGCAGCATTTACCTAGTTCAGCCAATACATAAAGCAAATACCAAGTATTGTGGCTTCTCCAAGAGTTAAAACAGAATTGTTACATATCACAATTCTACTACTGGGTATATACCCAAAAGAACTGAAAACAAATTTTTGTGCATTTACGTCCATGGTAGCATTATTCACAATAGCCAAAAGCTGGAAACATTCCCAATGTTCATCAACAGGTGAATGGATAAACAAAATTATTATTCAGCCTTAAAATGGAATGTAACTCTGACACCTTCCTGCTACTATATGTGTTATGATTTGGATAGGAACTGTCCCCCCACAGATTCATGTGCTGAAGACTTGATCCTCAAGGCAGCAATATTCAGAGGTGGGGCTTTGGGGAAGTGACTGGATCATAAAGGCTCAGACCTCAATGGACTGATCCATTGAAAGCTGAATGGACTGCTGGGAGGTGGTGGAAAATGTAGGCAGGTGGGCCATGGTTGAAGGAAATAGGTCACTGGTGGTGTACCCTTGGGCACTATTGTCCCTTTTGACTGGCTGCTCTCTCTCCCTCTCTTCTTCTCTCTGTCACTCCTTCCTGGTTGCCAGGAGCTGAACAGCTTCCCTCTTCCAGGGTCTCCAGCCATGAAGCTCTGCTTCACCTCAGACCCAAAAGAATGGAGCGTGGTGATTATGGTCTTAAACTCTGAAACCATGATCCAAATAAACCTTTCCTCCTCCAAATTGTTTCTCATAGGTACTTATCACAGCAACAAAAAGCTGACCAACACAGTATCAATAAACCTTAAAGACTTTGTGCCAGGGAAATAGGCCAGTCTCAAAAGGACAAGTGCTACATGATTCTACCTATCTGACAGGAACCTAGCAACCAAACACATAGAAACAAGAGTAGAAGAACGGTGGTTGCCAGGGTCTAAGAGAGGGAATTGACAAGTCAGTGTTTAGTGGATAGAATTTCAGATTGGAAAAATGAAAAAGTTCTGGAGATGAATGTGATGATGGCTGGCCAGCATCCGTGTACTTACTGTCACTTCAACTGTCACTTATAAATGATTAAAATGATAACTTTCAGCTCTGTACACTTTATCAGTATTTTTTAATCTTATAAAAGAAATAGATGTTGGCCATATAAAATGTTTTAAATACAGATAGCAAAAAAGTTCTCATCATTTTAGAAATCTATCATAACTACTACTAACATTGTGGAGAAACCCCTAATATCAATGACTGAACATGACACAACTGTCACATTCCTCAAAAAGCGGGTGGTGGTTCAAGCAAACTCAAGTTGAAAGGATCCTAAAATTCTGACATATTATATATTTAAAAGAATACAACAAGAGCTCCCGAGGGACTAAGGAACTTTCCCCAGTTTCACAAAATGCAAAATATATTTTGACTTTTAGCTAGTGCTCATTAATGCAAAATCTATTTTATAAATTTTTTCATCCCATGTAGGAAAAAAGCTGATTGGAAAAAAATAAGTCAAATCTATCCATGGTAGCAAGTGCATTTCACATTTAAAGCCTTATTGAATTGATACAAATTGTACAAGGCCACAGCACTTTAACAATTGGCAGATAGAAAACAGGTGGAGAGACAAGTTAGACGATGGGAAGGCTCCTCTTAGGCAAACTCGTCCAGCAAGCGGTGTCCATTTGGGTCAAACATGGCTCCTTATTTGTGTTTTTATCTCTTTTTTCCCATACATGTGGACTACTCATTACCCTGTGGCCTCTCAAAAGCCTGAAAGCTAATCTCCACTGTGGAAAGGGAAATTGATTAGTTACAGGCACACTGAGAGAGAACGTGTATTGTAGCTTTGACTCAAAAGAGGGAAGTAATCAACTGGTCTACAGTATGGCCCATGGAAATTCAGCATGACTTATATTTTGAACAATTTTATATGCAATTTTTATATGTGCACTGTTCAAAGTTGAGGCTTATTAAGAGTATGTTTCTATTGTCTGCACGAACAAGAGTGTGTGGGAGTTTCAAGTATGTACACCTGCACTACTCACCTTACAAACATACCCCAACCTGTTTTGTTCACCTGGATAGTCCCACTCACATTTCATATCCCAGAGAAAGGCTAAGCGATTTGTTACTTTAAAAACAATATCATGATGACACTTCTTCACAAGGTGCCAACATTGTTAATGCAGGAGAAAAGCCATAATAACTTGTCCAAGAAGGAGACATGTTTTCATCCTGGTGACCCGTGACCTCATTTGTGGCTGTGTTTTCTCCTTCGCTGGACGCTTATTATCCCCATGACCTTAGAGGAGAAATGATTCATCTATTCAAAGGCAAACTTTTCAGAGTATTTCTTTGAGATCTGACTCATGTTTATTGCTTTTCCTCTGACTTTGTTAAACCCTTCCGATTCCTGAGCATGATCTTTTCCACCTCCCCTGATGTGGCCATGCTTATTCTTTGAAGGAAATGCCCCTCCTCAAACACCACTTTCCAGTGAGCACCTATTTGCCCTAAAAGCCCAAGTGAAGAAGAAACCTCCTCAGAGGAGCCTTTCAGGATGCTTTTCCACCTCTCCTTGTGTAACAGGGTGTGACAGGGCTGTCCTGAGGTAAACAGCCCTTATCCCACTTCCACCACAATGCAGTGATCCCATGCTCAGAGAGGACCAAGTAGAACTCCCCCACCAGGCTGTTGCTCTCCTTCCAGGGAGAGGTTTTCTGTTTGCTTTTCTTTTCTGTCTCTGTATTATCTACACCTGAAACTGCGCAGTACTAATTCCCAATTAATTTTTGTATAGTGTTGATTATTTGAATTCTAAAAGACAGTCTATTACTTCGTTAGAGGAACTGAATTTAAATCTCAGTCCATGTCCAAAACCCATGATATTTCCCCTCCAATGTGCTGTCTATCAATTCATTAAACCTCATTTTTTTCTTCCTCCCGACCACATGACTAGACTTCATTCCCCAGCTATACATAAATACAAGTAAAATATCCCTTGTAAGGCCTGGCCTAAAAATAGCCTCCTGCCAATCTTCTGCCATTTGTTTCTTCCCTCCTCTTCTGGCTAGATCCATAAGACCCAGTAGGGCCCCCCAAATAGAAAAAGCCAGTCCCCAAGTCACCATGTGGAGGAAACCAGAGGTACTCAAGAAGTGCTATTACATGAGCAATAAATAATGCTGTTACCGAACCGCTGAAAATTCTGAAGTTTTTATTCAGCAGTTAGCTTAGCCTGATCAATACACTACCAGAATTGTAATTTTCACAACTTTTTCTGATTTTTAAAAGTTACATGTACACTGTAGAGAATTTAAAGTTATAAAACAATGTAGAAGAAAAATAATCTTTACCTCAAAGAGTTAGAAACTTCTATTTTTATGGTTCGTTGTTATTGTTATCCATCATACATTTTTCCAGTGTTTGGGGCCAGGGGATGGAAGAAGTTAGATACAGTAGAAAGAACAAAAAAATTATTTAAAATATAAAAACGGTGGTTTTCTTAGAGAGGAAAGCTATCTTTGGTTCTTTAATGAATGATTTCACTGAGAAGCGATGAACCCGAGGACAGTATAACAGTAACAAAATTAGATTGCTTTGCCTAGTAAGTAGACAGCTTTTGAGAAGACCTGGGCAGCAAAGGCCAGGAATAGGAGAAAGGAAGGGAAGGTGGTGAGAAAAGAGAGTTTCCATCAAGGTAGAAGAGTCCCAGGACCTGGGAGACCAATGCCAGGGAGAAGTTCTGTTCCCAGCATTGGGAATTCCCAAGAGACAAGTGTTAAAATATTACTGTATTATGAATACAGTGTTTTCCATGTGTCCCATTAACTTACAGTGCAAAGCTCTGCCTTTATACTCTTCGATGTTTAACTAAGTGTCATCTGTATAAATACCTGTGGGTTTTAAGAAAGCCAGGCACCAGGGCAAGAAGTGAGACATAATAGAATCTCAGTGGTAGCGGGCATCAGAGGAAGAGATGACCGTGGGCATCAGAGGAAGAGATGACCGTGGGAAGCATGAGAGTCCTCCCTCCTAAATTACATGGGATATGTTATTTAAATGGTCTTTAGATGTCCCTTTGACAATATGCTTCCTAATGGCTTCCTCCACTGCAGCATCTGAGTGCACAATCACCGACAACATTTCCCTATTTGGTGCCTTTGAGTTGTTTCCAGGTTTTCCTTTTAAACACAGTTCCTCAGCAAACATTCCTATGTATAAAATTGGGGTCCAGGACCATTACTTCCTGGCTTAGCTAGCATTCCTTTTGTTGGAAAGTATAAAATTTGCTCAAATGTGCTTATGTAGACAAGTGCAACTTAATACAGAACTCAGGACAAAATCTACACCTACTTCAATGGACCTCATGAGAAACTGGCACAGGGGACTGTAAAACCACCAGTAATTGCCAATTCTGTTGCTTTGCTCAGAGGACATTCACTTTCATTTTTTCAGAGATGTCTGGTTCCATATGTGTATCAAAGTGAGATGAAATTTAAATTTTTATATATTTTAAAATAAAGTTTATTTATAAACCTACACAGCAGATCTGATAGCAATCTCTGAATCCCTCTCAGAACTGCTGGATACCCTGTAACTGATGTGACAAGGCTATTTTCCTTACCTGTCCTCTATCCTATGCATATGTCTCTTTTTCTCACATATATTTCTATTCCAGGTGTTGATCTGGAAGGGAGGCCTACTTCTTTCTTTAAGGACATATTCAATCTTATTCATTGCTTATCAGTACTAAAAATGGCTACTCACTTCTTCCACCCCATCTATCTAACATGAGTGCTTCGTCTGCAGAAGTCACTCTTCAGTGGCACGGTGGCAAGGTGACTGGGTCTGAAGCTTCTCCAGCATCCCAGCCGTCTTCTTCTACCCTGTTGCCCACATCAGAGTCTGCACTCTGGCGGGCTCTTGGCTTCATTCTTGTTTGCTACTATGATTTTTCTGAGCTACTTCATGAGTTGGTCAATTCCGTTCACATATCCCCTTATAGCAATCACCTACCTTTGCTCTTTATGAGAAACTGAGAGGGTAGGTCAATCATCATGCTCCCCTGACCCACATTCCCCACTGCTTCACTCTTCCATCTACCTATTGGTTTTCTCTCCCCCTCAAGTACACCAACATAGGGATCTTTCTCTAGGGTCCAGAGTAGAGGGACACAGATTGGGCAGATACCACCAAAGATATCTTTACACACCTTTAAGATACATTCTCAAAGTGGAATTTCTGTCTCAAGGTATGGACATTTTACAGCCTTTGATTTGTATTGTAAAGCTGCCTTGCATAATGCAGGAGCTGTGATTAATAACTGGCATTTATTCAGCATTTATTCAACATTACTTCTGGTGAGGTTAGAGTCCTGCTTTACCTTCCCCTTTCATCATGCCCACAATTTAGGGAAAGCAAAACTAAGGTAACAGCTTAGTCTTTTCTGGATGTGGATCACAGAGTTCTCTTCCTGTCGCTTTCATGAACTTGAGTAGAATATGGGGTTTCTAGTCATTATTACACAGAATCAGTAGACTAAGCATTAGTAATGAAGTACAAATTTTATCAGAAAATACAATGCTAGATCCAGGTCTTGTAGTTTTCGAAAGACGTATAAGAATATGTTTATATATTTTTATTATTTCTAACTTTTTTTTATTAGCTCAACATAGTCTTACATAGTAGAGGGAATGGTTGTTACATATTCATGCATACATGGATATTGATATGGTGAGACAGTAAGTTAAGGTTGATTCTAGACCAGGATCTACCCCCACTTCATCCATTCCCCGAACTCATGTCTCCTCTGTAATGTAATCCCACCATACTATAGTTTGAAATGAACATATACATGCATAATTGTTGACGTTTCTGAGTTTATCTGCCTGCCTGTGTATAGCTAGGCTTCTAATGGGAATTGAGTATTCCCTGTTGTATTGATAATTCCCCTTTATCCCTCCCTACCCTCTCTACCTCCATCCCTTCTCCCCCTACCTTTGTAGATATGGTTCACCTAGCTTATGTGGAGTTTCAACTATAATGAGTTTATTACTTAAACTTAGCTGACCTTCATCCTGTCTTAGGTTTTACACTAGCTCCCACATATGAGAGAAAACATTTGTCCCTTAAATGTCTGAGTTTGGGATATTTCACTCAGCATAATTTTTTCCATTTCCATCCATTTGGCTGCAAAAGGCATGATATCATTTTAATAGAGTAGAACTCCACTGTATACATACACACCACAATTTTTTAATCCACTCATCCAGTAAGGGGCATCTGGGCTGGTTCCATAGGTTAGCTATTGTAAATTGAGCTACTATAAACATTGATGTAGCTGTGTAGCTGTGTAGCTCTGTCTCTGTAGTATACCGATTCTACCTCTTTTGGGAAAATATCCAGGAGTGGGATAGCTGGGTCATAAGGTAGTTCCATCCCTAGTTTTTTGAGGAGTCTTCACACTGCTTTCCAGAGTGGCTGTACAAGTTTGCAGTCCCACCAGCAGTGTGTTGGTGTTCCTTTCTCCACACAACCCTTCCAGCATCTGTTTTGTTCATATTCTTCATTTTTGCCCCTCTGATTGGAGTGAGGTGGAATCTCAGTGAAAGTTTGATTTGCATCTCTCTGATTGCTAGTGATATAGAACATTTTCTCCTATATTTATTGGCTTTCTGGACTTCCTCTGTTGAGAATTTTCTATTTAGATCCCTGGCCCATTTATTGATTGAATTATTTGTGTTTTTGGTGTTCAGTTTTTTGAGTTCTTTGTATATTCTGGATATTAGTCCCCTGTCAGAGGCATAGGAGGCAATGATTTTCTCCCATTCTGTAGGTTCTCTCTTGATACTATTGGCTAAATCTTTAGCTGAGCAGAAGCTTTTCAGTTTAATGGCATCCCACTCATTGAATCTTGGCTTTAATTCTTAAACTATGGGAGTCTTATTGAGGAAGGAAGTGCCTACACCAATGTCAAGGAATATTGATCCTATTTTTTCTTATAGCAATTTTATAGTTGCAGGTATGATTCCTAATTCTTTGATCCATTTCGATTTAATTTTTGTGCAGGGTGAGAGATAGGGATCTAGTTTCAGTTGTCTGCATATGACTATCCAGCACCATTTGTTGAACAGGCTATCTTTCCTCCATGTTATATTTTTCCACCATTTTTCAAATATCAGATGGTTAAAGACGTGTGGATTTGTCTCAGTATCTTCTATTCTGTTCCATTGGTCTTCATATCTGTTTTGATACCAATACCATGCTATTTCTCTTACTATTGCCCTGTAATATAATTTCAGGTCAGGTATTGTGATACTTCCGGCTTCCTCTTTCTTGCTTAGTAATATTTTGGCTATTCCAGGTTTCCTATTATTCCAAATGAATTTGAGAATTGCTTTTTCTATATCCATGAAGAATGTCATTGGTATCTTGATGGGGATTGCATTGAATTTGTACAGGGCTTTAAGTAGAATGACCATTTTAATTATATTGATTCTGCCTAACCAAGAATATGGAATGTTTTTCCATCTTCTCAGATCTTCTTCAATTTCTTTTTTTAATGTTTGATAGTTTTCAGTGTAGAAGTCTTTTATAGCCTTTGTTAGATTAATGTCCAAGTATTTTATTCTTTTTGAAGTTACTGTGAATCAAAGAGATTTCTAGATTTCTTCTTTGGAAGAATTGCTGCTGGAATATAGGAAAGGTATTGATTTATGAGGGTTGATCTTATAACCAATCACTTTGCTGAAATCATTTATAAGCTCTAGAAGTCTTCTGAAAAAGGTTTTTGGGTCTCTATTTGTTGTCATCAAATAGAGACTTGACTTGACTTCATCTTTTCCTATTAGAATTCCTTTGATTTCTTTCTCTTGTCTGATAGCTCTGGCTAGGGTTTTGAGGACTATATTGAATAAGAATGGTGAGGGTGGAGAGCCTTGTCTTGTGCCCAAATTTAGTAGAAATGCTTTAAATTTTTCACCATTAAGTATAATGTTGTCTATGGGTTTGTCATAATAGCTCTTACAAAATTAAAGTATTTTCTTTGATCCCTATCTTCTCCAGAGTTTTGCACATAAATGGGTATTGAATTTTATCAAAGGCCTTTTCTGCATCAATTGAGATGATCATATAATTTTGTCTTTAATTCTGTTTAAGTGGTGAATCACATTTATTAATTTGCATATGTTGAAACAGTCTTGTGTTCCTGGAATGAAGCCCACTTGATCATGACGTATTATCTTTTTGATGTGTTTTTGGATGCAATTTGCTAGAATTTTATTAAAGATTTTTGCATCTATGTTCATTAGGGAAATTGGTCTGTAGTTTTCTTGATTTGTCTTTGTCGGCTTTTGGAATCAGGGTTACATTTGCTTCATAAAAAGTATTTGGGAGTGTTCTGTCCCTTTCAATTTCACGGAATAGCTTACTAAGAAGAGGTGTTGGAGTACAAACTTTACCACAGGCAAACTAATGAGTTGATGCTAATTTAATATATTTTTACTTCATACTAAGATAATGCTTGATGAAGATATTAATATTCAACTTTTAAAATGTTAGCACAGTGCTATGCACATAGTGAGTGCTCAGTAATGTTGAATGAAGAGATTTGCAGTACTCAACGTATTTCCATCTGACTACTCTTGTTAAATTTTCAGTTAGCATAGATACTGTAAAATCCCAATGCATACTAAATCTTGTTTTCCTGAAAGTATGACATCTAAAATGTTTGTAGAACCTTGTTACAACTGATTTGAATGTTAATATTTTCTTTTGCCTTTGATATTGGCTTGTAATATCTCTTTTCATCATGTAATATTAGTGAAATATGCAGCTCTCCTCAAATCATAAGAATTTCTCAATGATCAGTTGTCTAAAGCCATTACATAAACTGTTGGATTGGATTTGGCTGGGTGTGGCAATTATTAGATATCAAGAAATCAAAAGACTTCTTATAAATATCTTCTAAAAACATACTAGAATCCTATTCAAGTACATATTCATTGTCACAAGTAAACTGAAATTGGCTGCTATATTTTATATAATTGTTTCTGCAAAAGCTCATTTTTTTGGATACTAGTTTGACATGGTTAATTCTTATTAATTTGCTGGACTTCTTTATTGTTAATAATGCAAATAGATAATTTTTAATCTTCCACAAGTAACATTTCACTATTAATGATTTGAAATGGGTGATAAGCAAACCAATTTGAAATAAAACATGAACATGTGCCATTGTATTATAACACTATACACTTTCTTGACAGTTAAATTTTAAAAAATGTTTTTTGTAGCATATATTGTATATGTTTATAGTATATGTAGTAAATAAAAATATGGCCAAAAAAAAAAAAAGAGGTGTTAAATCTTCTGTAAAGGTCTGGTAGAATTCTGCTGAGAATCCATCAGGTCCTCCTGGGCTTTGCTTTTTTGGAAAGGTTTTGAATGCTGTTTCAATTTCACAACTTGAGATTGGTTTATTTAGATTTTTCAATGTACCTCCTGGGTTAATTTGGGAATGTCATATGTGGCTAGGTATTTGTCCACGTCTTTTAGATTATCAAACTTGGAAGAATAAAGTTTTTCAAAATAAGTTCTGATAATCCTCTGGATTTTGGTTGAGTC
>PVKS010048446.1:0-12411 GCA_004027875.1 Aplodontia rufa | reverse complement strand
AAGAGGAGGGCCTGGTGACACGTACCTGTAATCAGAAGATTGAAGCAGGAAATTCACAAGTTCAAAGCCAATCTCAACAACTTAGCAAGGCCCTAAGCAACTTAGTGAGTCCCTGCCTCAAAAACAGAAAAGAAAATTACTTGGGGATGTGGCTCAGAGGTTAAACACTCCTGGGTTCAATCCTGGTACAAAAAAAAGAAAGTCACTTCAACTCCATTAGTCCTTCGCATATTGGAATGAAATTGCACTTTCAATGAAGCCTAGAGATATAGTTTGAGGGAATAGTTAGACACTAGTGCAAGACCCAGGAGATTTCAACAAACCTCTCTTCCCTCACGCCTTCGCAGATGGGCCTCATATCTCTGTGATTCCTTTTCTGCTGACAGAGAACTGCTCTTCAAGGAACACAATGTCTTTCTGTTGTGGAATAAGTTTCTGTCCACAAGCAACTGCTACCTCTTTCCTTAGTAACAGGGTCTTATTCGCAAATTCTCAAATTTCTAGCATCTTGATTCACAATTACTGTCACCATCTAAATCACAGTTATAACATTTCACATTTTATATGTTCTTGTTATGTATCAGGCACTCTACCAAGAGCCTTATATAGTTATATAATTACATTTCCCAACAGTTTAACATTGTCTATATCATGAACCACTTCTTAAACACTGAAGAAACTGATGTACACTATTAAGACACTTGCCAGAATGACAGAACTGAAGTTCTCCCTGAATTACTTTTTCAAGTTCAAAGTGAAATTCAAGAAATTCAAGGTGAAATCTCTTGACCAAGACCACTCAGTAAGTTGTAGGTTTAAGATTAAATTTGCATGTGACTATCAACTAATCTCAAGTCTCTTAATAAGTGTTCTGTTTCTTCTCCAGTTCCCCACCTTTTTCTCCTTTAGTTGACACATTCATTCATTCTTAAAGCCTGAGATTATCCTGTTTACTTGCCTACTGGCACAGTTATCCTTTTAAGAACCAAGGATTGGATCTTCTTGCCACAGTGGACCTCGCTGTGATGTACTTTTTATCACCACATTTCTATGTGACTTGTACTCATATCAACTTTCATTGCCTCAAATTTACCACATCTACTGTACCTATAAAATTTCTACATAGACCTTGGGTACAGGGGGTGCTGAAACTACATGTGGAATTATGGGAAGTTGGATGATTTACATGTCTGGATCAAAGACTATGAACATGTGGAAATATTGGTTTGTTTCATTTAAATCTTGAATATGATACAACAGCTCTTTTCATCTAAGTGTCTATTAATTCTAAGTATAGGTGTTGCCTCACTAAACCTCATTTTTATTGCATTAGTACCTCAGTTTCTGTTCCAGTGAGTTTACCAGATCAATAACTTTCTTTAAAAAAATTGCTGATAGAACTATTTGAAACGGCAGATCAAATAGCCTGTGAGACTTAAGGATGATTATGTAGGCTCTAAGAAATCATTTGAAGGAACTAAATCTCTATTGGCTTTAGAAAGGTTAAAAAATTGCTTAACATTCTGGAATATTACTTGAAGGACATAATAATTTTTGAAGAATAACCAAACTGATAATACTAAAAATAAAACATCCATTTTGGGACAGCAAAGGGCTTATATTCGACATCTTTTTTCCCAGCAAAAAATTTAAAATATAAAGCTTCTTACTTCACATGATTTGGAGACAAAATAAAAATTTAATATAGGATATGAAACGCATTATTTACTCTGAAGGTAATACAAGGTCTCTAATAATAAACTATATTACATTAGAGATATAATTATCAGTTTGGAAGCCAGGCTTAGAGGGAGGGACAGATTCAGTTTTCACCCAAACCAGTTAGGAAGGGTGGAGCCTGTGGAAACTGAGGTATTATTGCTAGGTGAACGAAAATGGATCCTAGAAAGTCCAAAGCCATAAAGTTTCAATATAAGCATTTGTCATTATTTCTTTTCCTTTCTCTTATTGTCTTCTTCTAAATTAAACAAATACTGTTATGGTTTGAATAAAGATGTCCCCTCAAGCTCAACATGTGAGACAACAAGAAAACTAAGGTGAAATAATTGGGTTATAAGAGTCTTAACACAATCAGTGAGTTAATCCCCTGATAGGGATGACAACTGAAGGCAGGTAGGTTGTGGCTGGAGGAAGTAGGTCATTGGGGACATGCCTTTGGGTATATATTTTTTATCCTGGCTTCCTGGAGCCATGCCTTGAGTGGCTTCCCTCCACCATACTCTTCCACCATGATGCCCTGCCTCACCTCAATCCTCAAGGAATGGAGCCAGCCTTCTGTGGACTAAGACTTCTGAAACCATGAGCTCTCAAATAAACTTTTCCTCCTAAAATTATTTTTTGGGTCTTTTAGTAGCAACAGCAAAAAAAGCAAACTAAAACAGAAGTTGGGCCTAAGAAGTGGGGTTGTTGCTGTGACTAACCTGACCATATGGTTTAGAAGCATTTGGAGCTTACTGGAATTGGTGGGAGGAATTTTGAGATGTTTAGCAGTATAAACTGGAAATGCTTCTAGATTATTGTAAGCACAGCTCAATGGGTGATTCTGGTGGGAGCTCAGAAGATCATAATGCCACTAAGACTGGGGTCAAGAAAGTCAGGGCTAATGAGGTTTCAGAGGAAAAGGACTCTATTGAAAATTGGACTAGCCACCATTCATGTTACATTTTGGCTTAGAAATTATCTGCATTTTGCCTGTGTCCTGAGACATCCTGTGAGGCTGATTTTAAAAGTGATGGACTTTTTAATCTGGCAGAAGAAATTTCTAGACAGCCTAGCATTCAGGCTATGGGTCTTGCTGGTACCTTTTAGCCAAATTTATTGTGCTAATGAGGAGCAGAAAGTAGAACAGAAAAATTTGAAAAACTTGGGCTTGAAAGATGGGAATAAAACTGGGATTAGGCTTTGTTAAAGAAGTTGCCTTTGTTAAAGATTTTACCATCACTAAGAAATGCTAAAAGTTTGCCCAAAGGCAAACTGAAAGATGGCTTAAGAGCATCTAAGGACCCAGAATGACCACACCCATCTCAGACTCCAGGGAGTAAAAATTCCTTTGAGAAAAAGATCAGCGGAGCAAGCACCCTTCTTGCAGAGGGCCAAGATGGTTTTTAAATGTGCTCAGCCTTCCAGGAACTCAGAGAGTGCTGTAGTTGGAGTCCTGGGAGGCTTGGTTACTCTTGGAGATGGAGGCAGACCTTGGAGGCAAACACATGATGCTGATTCTGCAAGATTATAGGATGCTAGAGTTAGGGGGTCATGGAGGCTTCCATCAAGATTTCAAAAGAAGGCTAGGGAGGCCAGGCAAAGTGCCCCAGAGTCCCCGTAGGCCAGAGCTGAAAGGGTGATGCTTGGTGATGCCAGGAGGGTGAGGAAGCTACAATAGAGACTCTACAGTTAAAGAAATGCCAATACAGTGGAACATCAGATAAGGAAAGCTTCAGGAGGTGATCAGAGAGGAGCCAAAAGAGATACCACATGGATTGAGCCAACAAGGCTATAGGGGCAGAGCTGCAACAGCCTTTTGGAGAGAACATCATGATGCTATGTGCTCCAGATGCCACATGTCAGATTTGCTTTGGTCCCATCCCTTCTTTCTATGCCCCTTTTTTTATGAATGGAAATATTTACTATGTGCCTTTATATATTGGACAAATGTAACTTGCTTTGATTTTTTACAGAAGCTCATGCTGAAAGTTTGCCTTGAATCTCATTGGAGACCTTGGACTTGGACTTTTGAGCAATCTTGGAACCCTTAAGACTACGGGGACTCTTGGAAAGAGACTAAATATATTTTGCATTGTGAGATTATCATGAGCTTTTTGAGGAAACGGGGATAAATTATGGTTTGGTTGAAAGATGGTCCCACAAGCTCAATATGGGACAACAGGAAGGCTAAGGTGAAATGATTGGGTTATAAAAGTCCTAACCCAATCATTGAATTAATCCCCTATTGGGGATTAACTGGCAATTGAAGGCAGGTAGTTTATGGCTAGGGTAGCTGGGTCATTGAGGGCATGTCTTTGGATATATATTTTGTAAAAGGCATGAACTTTCTTTCTCTCTTCTTTTAGGAGCCATGCCTTGGGCAGCTTCCCTCCACCATACCATTTCATCATAATGTCCTGCCTCACCTTGAGCCCCAAGGAATGGAGCCGGCCTCCTATGGACCAAGACCTTTGAAACCATGAGCCCTCAAATAAATCTTTCCTTCTAAAATTGATCTTTTTGGGTCTTTTAATAACAGCAGTGAAAAAAGCTGACTGAAACATATGCTTTTCTTTTTCCTCTGTTTTTACACTCTATTTAGTAGTTCATGCAACTAAGCATAGTTCTGTCATGGATCATATTGTACAAATTTTTTGGTTCCACTACCTGGAACCTCTGTCTCTCTTTTATTTACTTGGAGTGCTCTTCCTCCCTCTTTTTATTGAATTAATGCTCAGTTTAAATGCCAGTTCCTCAAAGAAGACTTGGAGTAAAGGTCCAGAAACTTTGATTGGCCAGTTGCCTTGTTAGATTAAAAACTAAATGAAAGCCTTTGCCTCATTGCACATGATGAAGCATTTGCATCACTGGAGAGCAGAAGCAGAGCCCTTGTGGATGTGCTATATTGCAGGATGACCAATATTGAATGAGAACAGAAATGGACTGAAAATTGAAATGGGCAAAGAGGAATACAATCTGACAAGAGTGAATTATTATGGCTGCAGGACATAAATAGAAAAGTTTATTGAAGGGCAGAAAGTTAGAAATGCAGTAATTCCATATTGGGTAGGGTCTTTGTGTTCTGTGACACTGTGGCTGCATTGGGCCAAGTGTAAACTGATATTCGAAAATTCAAAACCCCACTAGGAACAAAGCCATTGAAATCAAAAGTTATTCCTGCATTGTAAAACAAAAATTAAATTCAAACAATATTCTGATGACTATCTGAAATATTTCATATTCCCCTTTGAGAATTAAGAAACAAAAACATGTGAAGAAAATAGACATAAATTTTTAACCTTTTTTCGTGAGACTTCCTGAACCAGCCTTATTAGTTGCATTCTGAAATTTTAAATTAGCATAACTTTCAGTGAAGTTAATCATCTAAAGATTTTTTTTTTAATTTTTCTATTTTGAAAAGCAAAGCTCTTTGAGTAAAACAGAGGCAATTCTGCTCCTGCTCTCGATATGCAATTCTCACTGTCTTTGCTTGGCTAATTTGTATTCACCTTAAGGTATTATCTTAATTACCACTTCCTCAAAAAGAGATTTTGCCCTGAGCCATTTATCAAGATTTTTATCCATCTCTGATGCTTTCTTGAAACTTATTGCATTTTTTCTCACTCATCACATATTTCTATGTGGAGATTATTTGATTTATGTCTGTCTCCTCTCACAGCCTGTTAAGTTCCATGAGGACAATACCCATGCTTGTTTTGTTTTCCCATAAGGAAGCCAGAATCTGGTTCCAATGAAGACAATCAATACTTGAGAAATGAGGAAATGCTGCTCCTTTTTGAGTATGAACATAGTAATTTCAACTAAAAGCAGTCATCCTAGGAGTTTCCATCCTGTAGATCCCTTGTCTATCTCAGAAATATCTGTAGATATCCTATAAAGCGTATGTCACCCTGCACGGAATCTATTATTATGATTCTTCCTTGCTTACCAGGAGGAGCCTGGAGCAGTATCTAGAATATAAATTACTATAGTGAACGTGCTTGACAGAATAAAGGCATAAAACAAAACAACAATGCATATGCTCTGTATCTCCAGTCTCCCAGGACAGCATTTCGAGTAGTAGAGCTGGCTAAGGAACTCAGGAACCCCCATGCTGAACACCTTTAAAATACATCCTTCTAATGAGAAAGATATCACCCAGGAAGAGAACATGTAGTCATAATACCCTCACCTTTTAAAAATATTTTTAAAGGTAATCTTTTAGAATCCTCATTAATTTTCACAGTGAAAAAATATTTTTAGCCACTTGATTTAAAATTTTCCAATGTGACATAATAACAGTGTCATTAGCTGAACTTCCATCATGTGAATGAAAACTAAAGTTGACCTTGTGGGACAATGTGATGTGATTCTGGTATGATGGGGTGATTCAGCTGATCTTCAGGTAGCCCTGTAAGTGAGAATGATTCAGGACACATGCAGAGCAGTTGTGACTCCTCTTGAAAAGAAATGCTAATAGAAAGTCCAAATCAAGGACACCTGGTGTTGATTTTTCAAACCAAAGGGCTAAAGTTTTGTTCAATGACAAAACTCTGACTTTGTTGGGGATTTGGAGGCCTTCATTGCTTTCCAGTGAAAGAGAATTTCACAGCTAAGAAAATAGACTAATACTATCTTGGAAAATACAAAATATTATGCCTTAGTGTGATACGTTTGGGAATGATTAACATGACAATATCATGTGCAGATATATGTTTTATATGTATAAACCATACATAAACAGCATGTGTATGCATAATTTCCACCTATTCATTTGTCAGATCTAAGTGAACATGATTATGTGAATTTCTGGGCCCCAAGAGCGCAGTGGTGAACATAGCAGAGAGTTCTTTCCCTCACGGAGTTAACATTTTCTTACAGGAAGACATCAAGTAAGACCTGGAACTAAATAGAAAAAAATGAATATGCCCTTTCTCATGATACATGCCCAGTAGGGAAAAATCTGCATACACATCCAGTTGATAATTATTAATGCATCTCAGATTGTAAATATACTGTAAAGTCAAGAGAGTTTCTCAAAACTTACTAAGATAATTCTATTAATTTAAATACTCATTCCATATATATGAGCAAGTAATACATCATGTCAGCATATTCCCATCAACTCACGCCATCCTTCAGTTTCCATTCGCACTGATTACAAATTGGAGTTGTTGTTGTTTACCTTAAAATAGAAGAAATTTCTTTTCAAACTCAAGAATGCTGAGGAGTACTTCATTCCTTGGGCAGTTTTCCAAATTATAAGAGCATGATGTTTCTGAGGAAAATATCTTTAAGTGATTCAAAGGTAATCACTACTTCCAGTATTGAACCGAAATAAAACCAAAAGCACAAGTTTATTACAGGGCTTTACCAAATGAATAACAGAAAATAGCAAAAAAAAAAAAATCTTCCATATTTTTTCATATTCTATAATATCATATCAATACGTGACAAAACTAAAGCTTGACCCATTTATGAAAAGTGTTTTCATCCATCCTAGCACTTACTCATTTGATTACCTATACACATCTATCTATAAGCATAAATAGATTGACAGGCAATATTTTCATCAGTTTTGCTTCACTGTGACCAAAATATCTGACAAGAACAATTTAGAGGAGGAAAAGTTTATTTTGGATCATGGTTTCAATGGTTCCATCCACAGTTAACTGATTCCATAACTCTAGACCCAAAGTAAAGCAAAACATCATGGCGGAATAACATGGCAAAGGAAAGCAACTCAGGATGGGGCATCAGGAAGTAGACAGCAAGCTCCTCACCAGGGACAATATATGAACTTCAAACATCTGTCCCCAGTGATTGACCTTCTCTAGCCATACCCTACCTGCCTACGGTTGTCACCCAATCAGGTTACAACTCTCAAAATCTAATAATTTCACCTCTGAAGATTCTTGCACTGTCTCACACTTGAATGTTTAGAGAACACCTCATATCCTAACCATAACAGATGATATTTATCCTATGCCTTCTGTTTTTCTTTTGGCAAGCTCAAGTTTAAATACCTTACTTTTTATAATTTATATTATTGATTTTAAAAATGCATGTTTGATAATTTTTTGGAGCATACTACTGTACATAATCAGCAACTAATTAAAATATTCAACCAGAACATATTTAGAAAATTGATTGCTAGGTACATGTGGATTTTCCCCTAGTGGTTTGATGACAAATGACATATTTAGAATTCTATAAATAATTATTTGAAAAAATTATCCTTTCTAAGAGCTTCTCTAGTTCTAACAAAGATGTTTCTAGTGATATTGTCTTCCACAGGTCAATATCAAACATATCACTTAAATGGAATTCAAACTATTGTCATGTTGTATTTAATACCCTGGTTTTTCCAAATATGAAGACTGAATATATTAACTACATAGTCCTCCTACCTTATAGATCCAGAAAGTACAACAACGTTATTGAAATGTGTTTTGCAAAAGGATCAAGCCTTTTGTTAACTTCTGTAAAGAACTTTTGAGAGTCTACTTGGAAAATCTTAACAACTTAAACAACAACAACAACAAAATTATTTCCAATTTTTACTCACTTCTTCAAAGCTCCCAATTGCCTCAAAATTGAAAATGAAAAATTACTGCATTAACTTATGTACATATCATCTGTTACTATCTATATTGGAGAACATTGTTTCATCTATTTTATCAGTACAAAAAGGATTGAAAGTTAATTGGAAAAGTATTTTAGAAGAAGGGTGGTAGTATAAGGTCTAACAGGTTTGTAGAGATATCAAGTTTCATATTTTATATTAGAAATGATTCTCAATTCAGGGAAAGTTTTCCAGTTAAAAAGAACACAGGGAAATTTTTATCTATGTGAAACATGATTACGATACAGGAAAAAATAATAAACTTTCTGCAGATCTATTTCACTTAGAAGGTTATGAAATATTCATGACTATAGCCCTCAAAACCCTTCTTACATGAGCTTGATCGGTATTTTTTATATGTATTCCCATAATGATTTTTGCTTTTAGACCAGGAACTGTTCCCCACTCTCTAAAGTCCCCCACATCCCAAACTCCCCTCCTCTTTTGGTCAACTTTCCTGGCTGCCTGTCTGGACATTGTATATTCTTGCTGACCCCTTGAGCTTAATTTTCATATGCTGGCATTGTGCAAATGCCTGTTCTAATCCATCAGTATCGGAAGTTTTTGAGGACACAAATTCATCTAACTCATCTTTGTAGTCCCTGGAACACAATTATTTAAACAATGAATGTTGCATTGGATGGATTTAAGCATGGATCTTTAAATCAATAAAAAGAACATGAAATTTTGCTTAAGTGAATTCTGACTTCCAACAACTAGATTCATTCAGATTATATAGGTATCTACAGTGTTATACTAACTTTCCTCCTTTAAAAATGTTCCCAAGAGTATAATAAAATTAAATGCAGTAATCTATCAAACTATTGTCAAAATCTCATTTGTTAAGTTTAAAGTTAAAGCACCAAGGGAAGGAAAAGAATATATTTGAATTTCATGCAAATATTTTGAAGTGATCTTACAAATTATACTATAGAAAATCTATGAATCACTAAGCAACTGCCATATTAAATCTCTTTCCTAAAGGAGTGAAAATATTAGTTCTTATTTATTAATATTTTCTATCAATAAATATGTGTTAAGTACATCAGATTAATTTTTTTCAAGTTATACAGTGGTCCTAGATTGCTACATAGCACTAATTTGAAATAAACCTATACGTTATGTCAGCATGCCCATTTTATAGATGAGATGAGAGAGTATAAAGGAAAAATTATACTTTCTAGATAGGTTTCTATACATTTCCCACTATTAAAGCAGGAAGCTGGTTTGGGTGGACTACTTCTAGAAAATGGACTAGTCACTGAAATGATTTATGATGCTCCATCTATTGAGCAAGATGTTTTTTTGCCAAATTCTTTCTTCCCCTGGAAGCTGTTATTTGAGATGATGATGTCATGATATTTAATGAGCCAGGCTTGCAAAATCAAATGTTGAATTTAGATGCCCTGGTCACTGATCTGTATTAGATTGAGTAGAAAAACATCTTTGGTATGTTAAGACATTGAACTTTTTGGATCTTTTCATGCAACTACAGCTTAACCCAGCCCACCCTAACTCATAGTTTGAAGCTATAAAATGCTTTATAATTTTTTTAGTTAAATAATTTTGGGAAAAGTTCCATCCTATGCCAGAGTTTATAACCTAAACAGTATACAGGAAGAAGCAGGCTTTTAGAGTTCAGATTCTTTGAATAATACAGAGCTCCACAGTAACAAAGATAATCTGACTCTTTCCACAAAGATCTTAAGCTATAAGATACCTATTTCTTTCTCTTTTTTTTTTTTCAGGGCTGAGGACTAAACTCAGGGCCTAGGCAAGCGCTCTGCCATGGAGCTAAATCCTCAATCCCTATTTCTTTCTTTTAATATCATGTTTTTAATGGCAAAACATTAACCTAAATGTTTGACAAAATTACAGCCCAAGTACGTTTCATTTTACAAAGGTGTTTCACAATTACATGTTCTAAAATGGATATCAATTATAGTTAGTCGGAAATATGACAATGAATTTAAAAATTTCACAAATTTAATGTTATTTTTGCAGCTTTCAAGCTTGTGTGTATGTATATGTGTTTACATCAGAAACTAAAAGGACTATTTCTCTCTCATCTCACAAGAAAATCCCTCCTTATCTTTTAAGGTCTACCTTCTCACGCAAGGATTCTGCAACTAAAGTGATGTAGAAGGACATGTGCTTTTTGGCATGCTGATCACTTTCACCAGGAAGAGGGAAAAAGATCTTGTGGGCTTTGCATTCCCTAAGATACACATGTAGTCAACCCCCATCCAGGAAAGAAATTTCTTTAAAAAGCTTTGTCACTTTCAGACAAAATTACGTAGCAGACCCGCAGCTTCCAATGTGCTTTGGCCACATAAATTTGCAACTGTGCTAATTACATTATAGCTATGACTTCTCAGTTGAAAAATACTGGGAAAATTCAAGGTTTCTGAATTAATGAGCTGGAAAGTTACTATAGTTATGCTTTTTAACTTTTACTAGATAGTATTTAGCTCAAGGAGGAGATTTCTTAGATCATCTAGACAGACATTATTATAGAAGTCAAATTCTTATTAAAATGATGAGTGAACCGGGTTATAGTTATACATACTGGGAAAATCACTAAATATCCCAAAACTAATTTCTCATCTATTTATTAGACGAATGTACTTCCTCCATTAAAATGACATTAAAATAAAGAGTACGGCTGGAGTTCACATCTTTGAAGGACTTACTAACACAACCTACACAGAATCAATTCTTACTGCTATTAGAAACAGAAAATATTTTATTTGGAAGTCATCAGTCCATCATCCTCAGTTCATATCACTTTATTTATTTGACAGTATCTTTTCCTCAAGGGGACTGTATGTGACCAGGGACTGTAAATCACAGCATCAGATCCCCTCGTCTAAATGACTAGTGCAGAAATAGAAACATTTGGTTCAGACTAACAAACCTCAATTCCAGGAATTTTATTTTTTATGTTACTAAGAAGTGAGACTCATTAGATCCAGAGACTGGAGAATGGTTTGCCTGAGAGCGAAATAAACCAAAAAGAAAGTTGAGCCAAAGTATAGAAAGAGAGAAATTGCTCTCAATAAAAGTTGAGCTCTTAGATCTAGTTAATACTGCTAGAGAATTTCAGTGATTTGAGGCCAAAAATCCTTCTATTTTGCTTATGTCAGTCTGTTTTCAGTGTTAGTCACTTCTACTTGTGTTTCAGTTACGTAGAATTTTTTAAAATCTGGCAAATAAAATTGCAAAACAAATATAGCTAATAAAATTGTACTTCACTATAACCCTTTATAGATAGGCTATACCAAACGCCAACCTACTACGTATCAATCAGTGTATGAACAGAGACTGATACTAGAGATAACAATGACTTCCCTTTGGCTTGCTGTAAATGGTTTACTTCCTCTTTTCTTCCATAGATTCCTTAAGCAAATCTATTAGCCATACTGTGTGGGAGGTACTTGTGCTGTCCTATATAGTACAATGTTGTGAAGAACATCAACAACCCAGGCCCTCTGGTAGTTTTACATCTTGAGAAGGAGGCAGAACAAGCGTCATGAACAACAGGGTAGTTGGCAAGTGTTGCTCTGGGAACACACAGCTGAACACATAACTCAAATTTAGGGGCTAAATGAAGGTCCTGGAGGAAGCAACATACAAGCCCAAAAACATGGGAAGAACTTGTCACAGGTGTAGGAGAATCTTCAGGAACTCTGTGTCTGAGAGTCTCACTCACTGAAAGAGTAAAACAGGCAAAACAACAACATAATTTTCATGGGGGATGGGGTGGACAGGGGAGAAAGAATGGTATAATAGGATACCCAAGAATAAACACTAGACATTTTTCTCTAAATTTCTGGATGTAAAAATTTTGGAATCCTCATGATGTCTATGTAATTTGAGTCAACAGATCAAGTGAGATGTTCTAGGGATGTAGAAACTAGAGAAAACCAGGCTTAGCACCAACCTCAGAGAAATACTAGTCCTATCATGGTCACAGGGGCTTGAAAAGGAAACAGGAATAATTATCCACAAAAGAAGATGGAAGAACAGGGAGTCTAATGTCATAGGAGCCAAGAGAACACGTT
>PVKS010048445.1:0-12411 GCA_004027875.1 Aplodontia rufa | reverse complement strand
AAAGAAAAGAAACAGGGTCTCACAAAGTTATTGTAGGTCGCCTCTAACTTGTGATCCTCATTCCTCAGGTTCACAAGTCACTGGGTTTACAGGTGTGCGCCATTACACTCGGCAGATTATGTGATTTTCAGAAATCAGAATGGAATGCATCATAGGCTGTGCTGTAAGCCCGACTGTACGGTCCGTAAGATGTTTTCAATCTTTCTCAGTTTCAGAACATAACAAAGGTGGTGACTTCATCAAAAGGAACAAGAAGGTCAAAGACAAACACTTGCGACAGGTCATATTCATCAAAAATAAAACATTGGCTAGAGAGGAAAAGGAAGTTTTGAGAAAACCATTGAATGTGCACACAGCTCCAAGTTGTTCAGCAAAAGTGTCCTACACATGTGAAGGTTGGAGAGTGAACTTACAGACTTCCTTGTGTCAGAAAGGACATCTTCAGCATCAGAGAACTTACATAAGAGAGAAGCTATTTGAATGTAATGCATATGGAGAGACCTTCTCCCAGAAGTCCCAGCTCAGTACACATCAAAGAATTCACACAGCAGAGAAACCCTATAACGGTAGTGCATATGGGAAAATATTTGTCCAGAAATCAGCCCTCAGGGAACATCAGGAAACCCACACAGGGTTGAAACTCTATGAATGTAGTGAGTGTGGGAAAACTTTTGGATACAAATCCAGCTTCAGAAGACATCAGAAAATTCATAATGGGGAGAGAAAATATCAATGTAATGAATGTGGAAAATCCTTCAGGCACAAATACACTCTGAATCAACACCAGAGAATCCACACAGGAGAGAAACCTTTCAAATGTAATGAATGTGGAAAGACTTTCTTCAAGAAGTCCCTCCTCAGTACACATCAAGTAACACACACAGCAGAGAAACGGTATGAATGTAATGAATGTGGGAAAGCGTTTCGCCAGAAAAAATCCCTCAGCATCCATCAGAGAATCCACACAGGAGAGAAACCCTATGAATGTAGTGAGTGTGGGAAAGCGTTTGTCCAGAAGCCGTCACTCAAGGAACATCAGAGAATCCACACAGGAGAGAAACCTTATGAATGTGCTGAGTGTGGGAAAACTTTTGGACACCTGTCAAACTTCGTAATACATCAGAAAACTCTTCATAGTGGGGAGACTAATTATCAATGTAATGAATGTGGAAAATCCTTCAGGCACCCATACAAGCTGAACGAACACCAGAAAATCCACACAAGACAGACACCTTTGAAATGTAATGAATGTGGAAAGACTTTCTGCAGCGAGACCTCCCTCAGCATACATCAAGGGATCCACAGAGCAGAGAAACCCTATCAGTGTAATGAATGTGAGAAGACATTTCTCTCTAAAGCATCCCTCAGGTACCATCAGACAATCCACACAGGACAGAGACCCTATGCATGTAGTGAGTGTGGGAAGAAGTTTGCCAGTAAAACATACCTCAGGGAACATCAGAGAATCCACACGGGAGAGAAACCTTATGAATGTGGTGAGTGTGGGAAAACTTTTGAACACCTGTCAAACTTCGTAAAACATCAGAAAATTCATAGTGGGGAGAGAAATTATCAGTGTAATGAATGTGAAAAATCCTTCAAGCACAAATACACTCTGAATCAACATCAGAGAATCCACACAGGAGAGAAACCTTTTAAGTGTAATGAATGTGGGAAAGCATTTGCCCGGAAGTCAGCCCTCCAGGTACATCAGAGAATTCATACAGGAGAGAAACCCTATGAATGTAGTGAGTGTGGAAAAACTTATGGGTACCAAGGAAGCTTCAACATACATAAGAAAACTCATAGTGGGGAGAAGTACCACCAGTAAATGAATGTGAGAAATTCTTCAGTTGCAGAAACTGTCTCATTCAACATCAGAGAATCCACATGGGACAGAGACCTTTTAAATGTGATGCATGTGGGAAACTGTTACCTGGGTATTTACCTTCAGAAATCACCAGAGAATTCACACTGGGGAAAAGGTATTTAAGTGTAGCAAATATCAGGGAAAAGTGGATGCTGAGGGCAGTCTTTAGCCATCAGAATTCATACAGGGAGGAGCCCTTCGAATGTAATAAATGTGGAAGAACTTTTTGCCAGAAATAACCCTCATAATACATCAAAGAAATCACAGTGCTGAGCAACCTTACAAATGCAACTAATGTGGTGAAGTATAAGGAGTGGGGGCTGGAGCAGTTGCTCAGCACTTGCCTGACATGCGGGAGACCCGGGTTCCAACCCCAGCACTGCATACACAACTAAGTGTCTGAGAAACTAAGGCCACATGGAAAAATAAAATTGATTCTGTCTTTCTCTTCCTCTCTCTCCCTCCCCCCTGCCCCTCTGTTTTTTGTTTTGTTTTAAGGAGTCAACTCAAACTACATACCAAAGAGTTGAGTTTGGGGAACCCTCATGGGGGAAACCTTTAATCCTCCTGTTGGTCATGGAGTGTCCATGCTGCTGCCACCACTTCAGTATCCTGGCTGCTATGCAAGGACTGGTTACTCCTCTTTGCAAGCGTTTAGCTGCGAGCATCTCCTGTTTCCCTGCACCTTTTTCTACGAGTGTGTACATCCTTCCATGCGCAAGAGCCAAGCAAATCAATTGCACGCTTCACAGGGAATTTAATGATAAGAGACTCGCCTGTCAGGACCTGCAAAAGATTCACAGGGGCTGGAGCAGTGGCTCAGCGGTTACCACGGTTGCATGGCATGTCCAACTACGCAAGTTCAAACCCCACCACACATACACAACGAAGAGTCCATGGATAGAAAGTGACATAGAACACTAAATAAAAATTGCTTCTTCCTTTCTTTCTCACTGACCCTTTTTTCTTAAAAAAATTTTTTTTAAAAAATGGTATTCAGAGACACAGTCCAAATGGGAACCACTGTTTCTGGCAGTACCTCACAGAACTTGGTTCCCGTCAATAGCCTGTGCCCATACTGCCAGGTAGGGCAACAGCACCTGACACAAGCATGGTAAGCTAGAGCTGAAATCTCACAGATGGGCCTGCTCCTAGAAGGGGAAGAATCTAGGTAGTCAGAAATCCCATGGGCAGGTGCTGGGGCAGGGACATGGAGGCAAGTGCCAAGGACCTTTCTGCAATTTCCAGATCCACAGGCTGAGGGAAGTTGGTTTAGGTTGTAGGGCGTGTGTCCAGCTATGGCGATGGGCACCTTCCAGGGGTGGGTGACACAGCCCTGGCCACTGGAACGTCCAGCTCCAGTGCAGCAAATTCCTCCTCCTTCATTCATTTTCTGTCTGTCTCGGCAGGGGGTTGTTGCTCTTGCTTGCTTTCTCCCAAGGAAATCCCCTCAGATGAGTACATAGACTCCAGTGCTTCTCTGTCCAGGGCTTGCTCCTTCACTTGTCTTAGATTGAAGGTTATTGTTTTGTTGATTAATTTTCTCTTCCCAGTGGCCCCATCTGATCCCTGTAACTTCTTTCCTTCCTCCTCTTTCCCTTCACGGGTTCAGGCACCATACAGGGGAGCCAAGTATCTGGGGTGAGGTGCAATAAAGTGGTAGCTGGCTTTTCTGCTGTAAGGACATTATGTGGACCCCTGGCCCCCCAATATTGCTATCCACAGCCCGGGCAGCTGGCTGCAGTGAATGAGATACAGGTAACTCCTCTGCTGTGAAATCAGAGTGGTCAAGGAAAGCATTCCAGAGCTCTGCTAAAGCTCATTCTTGAAAATCTACACTTGTAACTGTGGGTTACCCAGCCTGTAGGAGCTATTTTGTTATGGCCTTGGGGACTTAACTCTCACTTGTGCCAATCAGGTCTTTCAAAATGGTTTGTCATTGATTTCTTCCTAAACCTCAGCCCTTGGCTCTCTATGTGGAGCACTCTGTTTAACTCAAACTTGTGCCGTCTACATCACAGTTCCTCGTCCCCAGATAAAGCTGTTTTGTATGTCACAGCTCTTTTAATCTGCTCCATAACCTAGCTCTCAAGAAATGTGCAGGCCATCCCTTCCCCAACTACTGTGGCTGGGCAGGCTTAACCCTTCCAGGAAATGAAGTACAGGTTTCAGGCCACATTTTGGGCACCTGCATTTCAGTCCGTATTGGGAGGCATTGACTCCACTCTGGTTCTGCTGCTACTATTTGTCCCCAAAACTTGCTCACAGCGGGAACATGATGGCTGGTACCACAGCAGTCTTCCTGCTGGAAAGACATTAAACCCCATCACTAGTGCCCCACTCAGCCCTGACTTGGGAAGGGAAAGAACCCAGCTTTGATCTTTGAAGGTTTATTGCACCTTACTGGTCCTACATTGACTGCGACAGCTTCTCCAATTCAAGCCCTCCAGGTGCTCCATGAGGTTAACTTGTTCTTTAATTTAGGTGGGGTTTTTTTCCTCTTTAAGTATTTAAGACACAGAAAAATCAAAAGGAAGTAATTCTATGATGACTCTCCATAAATATGCCATACAATAAGCATTGTCTCAAAATCTGGAATGTGCAGTCACCCCTTCATTTGGAAACACGGTTCCTTTCATCAGCAATTTTTCCTCCAAAGTACCAACAGTCTTAATGTGGAAGTATCACATGTAATTTTAATAAACAATGTTGGAGGGGTGGCATGGTGGCTCACGACTTGGAGCACTTGCTGGCTTTCATGAGGCCCCCCCCCAGGTAGGCAGTTTCTAATGTGGAGGAACACTCTTGATAATTAATACGAAAACTGAATTTTTTATAAACCCTCCTGTGGAGATACACATTTTTTTCTAATGTGTGAACAGTTGGAGTGGCGTTCTTTACCAAAACTTCATTTGCAATATAAGTACGTATTTTAAACTTTGAGGCACTGGATTGTAAACACAAATGCAGGCAGAGTAAACTATAGATTGATGCTTGCTGCCTGCAGAATCAGCATGATGTTCAGCATCAGATGTGTTCTCCCTGCTCTCCTTTCTCCATGTACTTTTCACAATATGCTTCTGCTCTTCCAGTCTCCAAAAGTATCTTTGTCACTGGGACCATACTGCGTACTACAGTGGGTATACTCGCTGTCACGGGAAAAACACATTTCATTTGGAGCTGAGAATCATATTGACTCTGGATGCGACAACCATCAGTCTGTACCCTAAAAGATGAAAAAAAAGTGTAAAGTGAATTAAAAGTACACATGCATAAAGTGAGTGGCTTAGTTATCTATTGCTGTGTAACAAATACCCGAGAGTTGGTAATGTCTAGGAAAAGAGATCCACCAGGAGGAGAGGTGCATGGTGGTGGTAATCCCAGCGACTCAGGCCCAGGGAGAAGAATGCAAGTTCATGGCCAGCCTGAGCAACTGAGACCCTGTCTCAAAACAGAAACTGGACTGGGGATGTAGCTCAGTGGTATGGTGCTTAGAACATGTGAACTCAGTATTCATCCACAATATTGAAAATAAAGGAAGAGTCCCACCATCTCCCAAATTGCAACACATGAACCTTTGGAGGAAAGGCCATAGCAGAAATCCTTCCTGGTAAGGGTTACTGAAATAAAAAGTAATGTGTTAATACATACATATTAGATGATAGTGTTTAAGGAGGTTATTCTGAGAGACAAGATTCCAGATTGCTGAAAAGAGATGCCCTCAAGTCACCCCAAATGAGGAACAGAGTGGCATGCATGTAGCTGCATGTTGAGTTGAATGCCCATGAAAGAAGGCAACTGGAACCTTCTAAGACAGAGACCTGCAACAACAGCACACTAAGAGCAAATACCCTGCTTTCTGCCTGAGTTCAGCAAATTATTAGTGTGGCTGCTGGTTATTGTAGCTACCGGAAAGTTTCACAATCTTCATAGGCTTGCAGCCACTTTAGATGTCACTTGACATCTGCCCAGTAGTCCTTGCTTTGGGAAAGGATTTCAAAATAAAAATGGCATAAAGAATTTTTTGCAAATGTAGCTCAGTGGTAGGGCATTTGCCTAGCATATCTGAGACTCTGGACTCAGTTCCCCGTAAAGTACAAATAAAATTCTTCTCAAAGAAAAATTATTGTAATAGCCCAAATAGATCCGAGAGAAAAATACAGATAATCAGTTAATATGGGCCAATGCTTGATATGAGTGGGGAAATTACCAAAACATGAGGATTTTTTTTAAAAAGAAGGAAACTTCTTGGAAATGAAGAACTTGAGCCACACCTTAACATAGTAGATCGAGCAGAAGAAAAAGTCTGAACTTGAAGGCAGGTCTCTTCAAATAGCCTACTCAGACAATAAAGAAAAAAGAAAAGTATTCAAGACCTGGAGAACACCATGAAGTAAGCATCCGCAATTTCAGAACACCTGAGGACAAGGACAAAAAGTTAACAGAATAGAAAACATTCCGTTAAGTTATAGCAGCAAAATTCTCTCATCTTGGGAAAGAGAAAGCATACCCATGTAGGAGGCTAACCAGACCCCAAAGAGACAAATTCAGGGAAGCTCTTCACCAAGGCACATTATCGTTAACAAGGTGTCAAAAGTATAAGACAGGTACTGTGCTGCACGCATGTCATGCCAGCTGCTCAGGAGGATCTCAGATTGAAGGCCAGCCTCAGGAAGCTTGTGAGACCCTGTTTCAAATTAAAGGGAAAAAAAGGCAGGGTGTGGCACAGTCCTTGAGGGTTAAATCAAACACACACACAAACACACATACACACACACACTGGAATAATGTTTAAAGTTTCAAACCCAGACAGAAATTAATTGCCAACTGAGTTGCTATGCCAAGCATGGTTTTCTTTCAGAAAGGAGTAAGAAATATTTTTTTTTAAGAGAGAAGGACAGTGAGAGGGACAGAGACAGAATCAATTTTTATTGAGTTTTTCACATGGTTCAATGTGAGTTTTCACATTGCTTCAACACTTAGTTGTGTACATGGGTTGCTGGGGTTTGAACCCGTGTACTCGCGCATGCCAGGCAAGCACCATAACCACCGAGGCACTGCTCCAGCCTCAAGAAATAGACTTTCCAGGAAAGCAAAACTGGAATTCATGACCAAGGTTCCTGCCTAACAAAAGAACCTGCAGGGAGTCCTAGATCCACAAATGAAAGATAACTATCATCTTGAAATCGTGAAAGTATGACTCCCACTAGAAGAGTAGATACACAACAGAAAGAGAAAAATATCAGTACAGTAACCATCCAACCCAGAAAACCAAGAAAGGGGAAAAAGCAATATTCAAAACAACGAGAAGAAAATAAAGTGATAGGAACAGTTCCTTTCTTGTCGTTAATAACAGTGAATGTAAAGAGACTAAAGTCTCCAATTAAAGGATACAGACTGTCTGAAGGGGATAAAAAAAAAATAAGAACAATATGCTACCTATAAGAAAGTCACTCGACCTGTAAAAACAAACAGTTAATATGAAAGGATGAAAAGTGATATTCCAAACAGAAACTTAAAACAATCAGGAGTATATGAAATAAATTTTAAAACTAAAGAGGTCACTATAGGGGCTGGAGCCTCAGTGGTTATGTAGCTTGCCTGTCGTGTGTGAGGAGGCAGGTCCAAACCCCAACACCATGTACACAAAGAAGTATTGGAGCAATGAAGGCCATGTGAAAAACTAAATGAAAAAATTGATTTTCTCTCCCTCTCACTGTTCCTGTTTCTCAAAAAAAAAAAAGTCACTATATAATCACCAAGGAATTTATTCAACAAGAAGTTATAATACTTTTTGAACTCTATATTCACCTAATATCAGAGCACCCAATTCTATGAAATAAATACCATTAAACTTAATAGGAGAAACTAATACAATAATAGTGGGTGATTTCAAAACCCACATTCATTAATGGACAGATGATCCAAAAAGATCAATAAGGAAACATTGGAGTTAAACTATACCATAGATCAAATGCATTTAATATGTATTGACAGAGCAATCCATTCACAGCTGCAAAATACACATCTTCAGCAGCACATGGAACTTCTCTAAAATAGAACTTCAATTAGGCCACAAAAAAAGTCTTCACAAAATTTTATTTATTACTACTGCTACTGTCACTACTACTACCACAACCACCAGGAATGGAACCCATGGGTGCTTCACAACTGAGCTAGGGAAACATGCCTAGTCCCTCCTCCTGCCCTGTTTTTGTTTTTCTTATTACTTTATATATGTGTATGATTGTACAATAACTTAATTTCTCAATATAATAATAATTAAAATGGTAGACTATTTCTGTATGCTATGTACTGTTATTAGAAATCTCTAAAGCTAAATTTAGCAGAGTAAACAGTAACTCATTTTTAAAAACAATAGAAAGAAGGAAATCTAACAACCATTGCACTCAATAAAGCAAGTGCAGAAAGATTTTCCATTTTTTATGTTTTTAAAAAATAATTCAAGGTCTTGCAGTGGTGGCCTGGTGGTTACAACGCTTGACTAGCATGAGTGAGTACACGGGTTCAAACCCCAGCACTCATGTATGCTACGATGTGTCTGAGCAACAAAGGCCATGTGAAACACAAATAAAAATTGCTTCTGTTTTTCTCTGTCTCTCTCTCTCTCTCTCTCTCTCTCTCACTGTCCCTGTATATTTATAAAAATAAATAAATAAATAAAATAATTCAAGGCCTGGAGTGGTAGCTTGTCAGTTATGGCACATGCCTAGCATACACAAGTACACCAGTTCAAACCCCAGCTCTTCATACACAGCAGAGTCTCGCAACAACGAAAGCTTCATGAAAAACTAAAATAAAAATTGTTTTTCCTCTCTCTCTCTGTCCCTCTCTCTTTAAAAGAAAAGTTCATGGTCCTTGGCCCTGGAAAAAAAAGTTCAAAATTTATTTGTGTGTCTGTGTGTGTGTGTGTGTGTGTGTGTGTGTGTGTGTGTATTTTCAAGCGGGAAGGTTACTGAGAGCAGAGAGAGACTGAGAGAATCAATTTTAATTGAGTTTTTCACATGGCTGTCGTTGCTCTGACACTTAGTTGTATATGTGGTGCTGGGGTTTGTACCCCTATACTTGCATATGCCGGACAAGTGCCTTAACCGTTGAGCCATTGCTCCAGCCCCCTATATCTCTCTTTTTAAAATCAAGGAAAATTTTTACATTGCACAAAATTTAGAAATATTTAAACAGCAGACATAACACTAAAAATAGGATTCTCTGGGTCTTTACATCAATAAAGCTGTAAATATTTTATTTCATTTATTTATTTATTTTTTTAAAGACAGAGGGACAGTGGGAGAGACAGAGAAAGAGAGAAACAACTTTATTGAGTTTTTCCCATTGCCTTCATTGCTCTAACAGTTTTTGTATGTGATGCTGGGGTTTGAACACTGGTCCTTGTGCTTGCCAGGCAAGCACCAAAACCACTGAGCCACTGCTCCAGCCCCAAGCGGTAAATATTTTAACAAGTTACAAATCAATAACCCATAGTTGTACAGGGTCAACAATAATCTATGGGATAAACAAGTAAAATTTATAAACTTTTGGTGGTGTTTGATGAAATTTCATCAGATTTAATCTTTTGAGCAGCTTTCTGTTGCTCCGACAAAATACGTAAAAAGAAAAATGAACTGCAGGAAGGAAGACTTACTTTGGATCCTTGTTTCTGAGGTTACTCTCCATATTGAGTTAACTTGATCACTGTGGACTTCTGAGGAAAAAAAGTTAAACCTGGGAGCATGTGGTAGAGATATTTACCAAGGAGGAAGGAATGGGACAAGCAGGAAAGACAAAGGGTCCAGGGGCAAGACACACAGCCCTCAAGGGAACACCCCAAGGACATAGTTCCTCCACCTGGCCCACCTCCCAAATCTTGCATCCGAACATGGACGACTCCACGGATGATGCAGTCACCTTCCAAAGGCCCAGCTCCGAACATTGCTGGGATCAAGCTTTTAATGCATGAGCTTGGGGACATTTCATATCCAAAGCATAAGACACATCATCAAGACTTTCAAATTTTCACTTCTTCATCCCAAAGATTAATTAATTTTTTCCCAAAGATTAATTTAGAGTTGATCTTTTACAACCATACGATATTTATTGTTCACTTGCTAACATATTTCTTGCTTATTTAAGTCAAGATTCAGCAAGCCTGTTTTTTCAGCATTATGTCTGCTCTTTAAACATTTCTAAATTTTGTGCAATGTAAAAGTTGTCCCTTGATGGTAAACACAAACAGATATAAATTTTGAAATGATTTTTAGAAACATAACAGAAGGAAAATGTTGTTCACCTACTTTCTACATACCCCAAAGAGTCCTGAATTATTTACCACAAATAAAGATGTGCCTGAGTATGAGACAGGATTCCAACAAAAAAGCATAAAACCGCCATCAGCCACTCTAGGAGCCTGAGCCCTGAAGATCAGGGCACTCAGCCTTGTGGAAACAGAAGAGTACAGAAAGGGGCACAGAACCAATTCAGAGAATGACCAGGCAGGACCTTTAAAAGGTGATTAGGCCAGGACAGATCTGCCATCTGGGGTGGAGCAGGTGCCCTTATTAAAAGGCGAGTTCGGTGCTCTGTATCCTCTTGTCCCTTCTGCTGTTCTGTCCTGAGAGGAACTGTGCGTCCCTTCACCTCCTTCAGGCCTGAGGATGCAGCTTTCAAGGAGTCTTTCTGGAAGTGGAGATGCTAAACGTACCACATGCCAAACCTCTAGCACCTTGATCTTGGACATCTCAGGCTCTAGATCTGTAATAAAATAAATTTCTGTCCTTTAAAAATTACCCACTCTCAGGTATTCTGTTGTAGCATCATAAAATGTACTAAGTTGTGGCTGGAGTGATGGCTCAGCGGTTGTGCATCCTCCATGAGTGCACGGGTTTGAACCCCAGCACCATGTAAACAATTAAGTGTCAGAGCAACCTTGAGGGGGTACATGAAAAACTAAATAAAATTGATTCTCTTTCTCTCTCTCTCTCTCTCTCTCTCTCTCTCATACTGTCCCTTCCTCTTTAAAAAATACAAAATAAAATGTACTAAATCAAGAGTGATCTATGTGTACTCCAACTCAACATCATCGTGCGAGTCAAAACCAGTGAAGTAAGGCAATAGAAGGAAATCAAAATGTGATCTGGAGAAGAAGAAACAAAATGATCTGAATTTGCAAATAAAATTATGGTGTATGTAGAAAACACCAAATGATCTAGGTAACATATCATTCTTTAACATGTTTCGCCAGTTTGCAGAATAAAAGGTCAATAGACAAAAGTCAATCCTTTTGTTATATACCAGAATGAACAACTGGAATCTGACTTTTTAAAAGTTACAACAACAAGAGAGAAAAGAGAGGATAGAAGGAAGGAAGGAAAGAAAACATGTATAAATATATCAAAATATGCATAGGATCTATGAGGGGAAAACTAAGACACACATAGTAAAGAAATACAAAGTCCATTTCAGATATGCAATTTTCATTGCAAGGAGAGTCAGTATCATTAAGATGCCCATTGTGCCAAAATCCAGCAATTCCCATTTTATAGATATTGACATGCTAATTCCACAACTCACCTGGACAGGCAAAGGAGCTACTAGAATAGTGAAAATTATGAAAAAAGTGAAACAGAACTGGAGGGCACATACCACCAGATTTCAAGACTTTCTATAAGCTAAAGTAATCTAAGCAAAATAAGCTTCTAAACATAGACATATAAGGCAATCCAAAGAACAATGTATTTTAAGTCAGACTTTTACTTTCAAAATTCCACATGTTAATGTTACATTAACAGTGGCTTTACTCATGACTGTCAAATATTGGAAAGCACCTGCTCTCTCCTTTAACCAGTAGATGAATAAACTCTGCTAAATGAGGGGGTTATACATAACAGGAAGCAGGAGTTTTGATAGTCTCAGATATGTGTCCACTAGCATTTATGAGTTAAACTGGTGCTGCTATACCCACCCTGGCCACCCAGAAATCTCATGGGTGGAGCACTGGACTGTGAACCCCAGATCCTGTGTTGGGGACCGGACCCCCAACATGAGGCCCCGCTGGCTTGTAAAAGATTTGGTGGTGGGCTGGAGTGGTGGCTCAGCGGTTTCGGTGCTTGCCTGGCAAGCACGAGGACCCTGGTTCAAACCCCAGCACCACGTACACAACTAAGTGTTGGAGCAACTAAGGCCATGTGAAAAACTAAATAAAGTTGTTTCTCTCTTTTTCTGTCTCTCTCACTGTCCCTCTCTCTTTAAAAAAAAAAAAAAAAAAAAAAAAAAAAAAAAAAAAAAGATTTGGTGGTAAACAACTCTGTCCCAGCCGGCTTGTATCTTCCTTAGTGACGTAATGCCTGACCACATGACTAAGCTATTTGGCCACTCGTTTGTTAAAATTGGATAAATGTGTTTGCACTGTACCCCTATTGGTTGTTGTAATGGATAAATAAAGAGGGTAGTGACTAGTCAGAGGAGAAGCATAGAAGCAGAAGAAGCAGAAGCAGAAGAAGCAGAAGCGGACAAGGAGGAGGAGG
>PVKS010048444.1:0-12409 GCA_004027875.1 Aplodontia rufa | reverse complement strand
TGGTTAGACGGAGAATCACAAACAAGCCAAGACACAGACAGACAAACAATAAGACAAGGACAGACCGCGCGGTTACAGATTGGTACCAAAATGAAACTAAAAACCGAGATGGCAGCTGCCGGCCATAGTGGGGCCCCTCAGGGAGGAGAAGAATATGATTTCCTTTCCTCTTCCAGGTCACTCTCGGAGTATGCTCCAGAGTGCTGTCAGGAGCTTCTGGGCATGTCTGCCCACCTCCTTGACACAGATACAGATACAGATACAGGTACTGCACAGGCACAAATTCAGATTCAAAATGCGATCGCAAACAGAAAATAAACAGAATAAACCTGGGGTGAGAATAAATTTGAGCTCAGGCTTACCTCCGATTGATCCCGGTGTTGGGTCTGGGGGCACCTCAAATCCCGGACGAGCCCCCAAATGATAGACCCCCAAAGTTGGGATACTATCGGTCGGGTGGAAATGCCCCAAGATCCAAGGAACCAGACCAGTCGATGCAATCAGCAAGAGGATTTTATTAAGCGTTCACGCGAACGGGCTCCTTACATCGGTTGATGGTCCAGAGCCCTGAGCATTACAAAAAGGCAGCTTTTATAGGTTTTAGTCTGCTGGTACAGCATATGGGTCAGCACAGAATTGGTTTCTTTTTTTTGTCAGTGGAGGGGTGATGGGGTGACAGTTTGTCAGGCGTTTTATCAGTCACGTCCGCACATCCTATGACATGACATGACTCAAGACTCATGCCCAGATGTCCTAAGTTTGGAAACCACAAGGCTAACAGTTAACATCCCTTCTCATGGCTGGGTGGGGGATCTTATGACTAGTGGGATTAGAGGGGTCTCTCGAAGTGGGTATTTCAATTGAATTCCTTCTTATCTTTGGGTAGGCTACTAAAGAACAATCTATGTACATCTTTTAAAATGTTTATAAGTTTAGACAACTATATATGAGGCTTATTCATTTTCCATTGGTAGTGTTGCAAAGTACATAATGGAAACACAGACTTTCTTTTATGGTTAGGAAGATTTCTTTTATGATTAGGAAGGTAATTTTAGAAAAACTACTTTCAGTAGAAAATATAAAACAGCATCTTCTAAACCTTGGAAACACAGAAAAGAAATAAATATGTGTTTCTATTATGGACTGGATTTAGAAAGAAAAGTCTTAGAGGCTTTAGAATTGAATAATACAGTCTCAAGGCATAATTGGTAAGAGCTGTGAGGGGAGCATGATCTTACTTGGAACATCTTTATGTAGATAGGGCATTTTCTGTGTTGTATTGCCACAATACCCCAGATAGAGATTGGCTACAATAACTTTTTCAAAAGTTTCTTTCTGGAGTCTTTTTGTTAAATCATTTAACTAAGTTTCTCAAATAGGTAATTACTTTTCAAAATCTTCCTAAATATTGTGTGTATATAGGGAATGAGGAGGTACCATAACATGATGATTTCCAATATTCAAATGAGAGTATATATGGTGGATTTGCATACACTAAGATAATAAATATAAATAATAAACCAAACTCCACATTTTATAAAATTAAATGACCACATTAATATGAAATTATAAACATATTTAAATAAAATCTTAAACATTTTACCAAGAAACCTAATCAGTGCTCACAAATCTGACTACTAAGGAAACACCAGTCACAGTTTTAAAAAGAATTGTATCAGATAGTGTTAGCTCTTCATTACTGTTACAAATACCAGAGATGATAGAATTATAGAGAAGAGGTTTATTTTGTTTCAAAGTTTTAGAGACCTTAGTTTATGGTCAGTTGCACACATTACTTTGGAGCCTGTGAACCCCCAGCATATTGGGAGTTTAACAGAGCAAAACCAACCAGTAAACTTCTTCTAGGACCCACTTCTTAAGCATTGATTATCAATAAAACTATTGTCTATAGAGAAACTTCTTATAACCAATAGAATTACAAAAGTATACACATGCTAAATTATCACTTCTCAAAAATTAAAAATGCTCTTTTACAATAGAAGACAACAGAAACAAAGAAATGCCAAATCGGGATGGATTTAAACATATTACCCTATTAAGGAAAATATAAAAATAAATTTTAATTTGTAAACTTTTAATAATATCCTATGTTATATATATGTCAGTTCTTCTATACCTAAGGACCCATTTGTTTATTTAATTTCTTAATCAAATTCTCTAATTTGTCTTCTTGGATCTGGCTTAATTCAGTTACCACATTTTCTCGGGTAGGCAGAGGGAACATTATTTGAGAAGATTCAGACTCGGTCACATAGAGTCTCATATCAAGAATTGGGTTGGTCCTCAACAGCCAATACCAACTTCCAAGCATATGGCAGTAATTCACCTGGGAGTCAAAATGTCCAGCACCATTTTAGCCATCGTGTGCATGCAACCCTGAATATCTGAGTGAAAATGTTCAAGTAAGAAATGCTGAGACACTTTTTCTTGATTCTAGGTTAAAAAAAAATCCCTGCTTGTCTGAAAATGTCATTCATTTTTCTGTTTTCCCAAAGGATATTTCCTTCTTGAAATAATTGCTGTTTGGGCAGTTATTTTCTTTTAGGACTTGCAAGATGCCAAATCTTATTTCTTTTGTTAATATGACAGTTGCTTTGTCACGACCCTGAATATGAACTGTAGTTTTCTACTACTTTTAAGATTTTTGTTTTGACTTTTGGGTGAGGTAAGAGGATCCCAAGTTAAAGGTCAGTCTCAACAATTTAACAAGGTCCTAATTAATTTAGTGTGACTTTTTTCTCAAAAGAAAAAAATAAAAGGGCTGTTAATGTAGCTCACTGTTTACAAACACCTAGGTTCAATCCCTGGTACCAAAAAAAGATTCATTTTGATACCAAGAGTTCTTTTTTTCTTATCTCTCTTGTTGGTTAGGTTTGTAAACTGTGGGGGTTCGACCCCAACATGAGGCCCAGCTGGCTTGTAAAAGAATTGGTGGTAAACAACTCTGAACCAGCTGGCTTGTATCTTCCTTAGTGACGTAATGCCTGACTGCATGACTAAGCTATTTGGTCACTCATTTATACAATTGGATAAATGCGTTTGCACTGTACCCTTATTGGTTGTTGTAATGGATAAATAGAGTAGTGACTAGTCAGATAAAGCAAGCAAGCAAGCAAGCAGCCCTGTCCAGAAGGAAGAAAGCACAGAAGCAGTCAGAGAAGCATGGAAGAAGCAAGCAGCAGTCAGGAGGAAAGCAGAAAAGCCTAGAGTCAGAGCAGCAGCAGCAGCAGCAGAAGCAAGGACCAGGGAAAGCATAGAACCAGCGAAGAAGCAACAGCAGCAGAGACGGCGGAGAGATCAGCAGCGGTAGAAGATGCAGGCAGTAAGAGCCTCCGCTGCAGAAACAGAGACTCTAGTATGGCAACAGAAACAAGGACTCTAAATGTGAATAGCCTTGACTCTAAGAGAGGGAAGGTGGGAAGCGCTTGGAGGGCTTTAGCCTCGGTAAAGGGAGAAATAAAGTGCTTGGAGAACTTAAGACCAATGGGTCCATTTTAATCTCAGATCACCGCTGAATGAGAGCCTTGTCCAGTTCCTGCCAGCAGGGACCGGACAGTAAACCAACTTCTTAAATCCTTTGTAGATTTCTGTTTTTAATCAATTTTTTCTCAGCTTCATAAACTTATTCACTACATATTCCAATAGAGACATTCCCAATTACTGCTACTGTCTTTCTGGTTCATATGTTGGATATTTTCATCTGTGGTCACTGTAGATCTAACTCTTGTTTTAGATAGTTTCAGACCGCTATTGTCTCTTTGCTTTAGACTGTATTTTCTATTGATACATCATTCTGTTCAAATACTGTCTCTTTATTGGGGCTTAATGTTTTGGAAAGCCCACCTATTGAGTTTCTAAGTTTATATATGATATTTTTTCATTTTAAGCATACCATCTCTTGTCCCGGTCCAGCCAGGTTCTGACCTGAGGGATGGGCTGGGGATGAGAAAAACCACAGGCCGGAGACCCGAAACAGTCTCTCTTTATCCAAGCTTTACTTCTCTTTTTATATATTCATGCTTTACATCTCTCTTTCAAGGCAACGTAAATGTCTTAGTCTATTCATCCATTTGTGCGGCTATGACAAAATGCCTAACATTGGGTGATCTCAAACAAGTCAAGGCAACGCTGCAAGACTCTATTTCAGAACGAACATGGACAGCAATTTCTCACAGTTCCGGAAGCTGGGAAGTTCAGGATAGAGGCATAGGCAGGTTCAGCTGCTGGCAAGAGCTCATCCTTCAAAGGAGCAGGAACACTATGAGCAGCAGAAAAGTGCGAGAGCTTTCTCCCCAAAAGAGGCCAGAGACCCTGACTGCTGGCTGGAGCCTCTTCTTTAAGGGCCTTCATCCTGACCCCTCGAGGCCTCTCTTTATTAGCTCATTCATTGCCACACCTGGATCTCGGAGGCACATGTTTGACCAATAAGCCTCTACCTGTGCCTTTTGAAGGTTCTAGAATAATTGGCAGGTGATACCAATGCAAAACATCTGAAGCCCGTGTCGACACCCTGTTTTTCATACAGTAGTCAAGCTTAACTACATATAATCTAGCAGCCCCTCCCGCAGGAGCTTATGCAAACAGCAACTAGATCCAGGGCCGCTGATAAAGTAAAGGTCAGACCCCAACAATCTCTTTTTATAAATTTCAATTCCTATCTAAAATTTTGCTACTTTTTATGTATATGCTTGATTTTACTCTAATGACTCAATGTGATGTTTGACAATGCCAACATTTAACATCGTCTTTTTCAAGGTATTTGTTGGTGTATGCAATTCTTTTGGTTTTGTAGTATGGTTCTAATTTTGTACTAAATGCATACACATACACATCCAGAAACTAAAGAAGCTCTGAGTACTGTCAACTTCTGGCAAGAGATTAATTTTGATTGTAAAGTATTTACAGAAGGGTCAGATGAGAATAAGTAGTCTTAGAGTGAGGGAATTTTAAGATGTGTTTTATGTTATTTTGTTTGGCCAATTCTCAAATCGTTCTTTTGTAGCACATTTCTTTCAGAGTCAATACCAAAACCTTTTTGTTTCTAGGAATGCTCCATCTTTGGTGGGACATTGTCTCCATTTATAACCTTCCTAAATCCCTTTTTAGCATAGACTTTGAGTCATCATTTTTGACTTATATACCAGCCAATTTTACTGCGAGCTTCCAAGAGTAAAAATACCCAAAAAGAAAAAAAATTGGTCCCATATAAAGTTCACTTGCATTTCTACTTCTAAACTCACTTCCTGCCTGCTTTCACGATCCCAAACTTCAAAGTTTTCTCTACAGATCTGACTGCACAAAACAAAAGCAATTAATTATATCTTTCTTTTTTTCCTAATGTAACCTGTGTAATGAATGATACTGTGGGTTGTTGATGTTAGTGTGCTACTACTCACAGAGGTAAACCAAAGTGCATGGGCATCAGGGATACTGACCATGGTTCTTACCATCTTTATAACCATGTCCAAATTACTCTAAAATTTTTGAATCTCATTTTATCTCTAACACAGAAATTATTTTAAAAAGAGACATATAATTTCTCTTAGAGTAATTACATAGTTGAAAATCCAAATTATTCAGTAGAACAATACAGAATTTGTTGGATGCCATTATCTTTATACATAGCTTTCTCTAAATAGGTAGCCAGAAAAGTATGTAAGAATTTAGAAAAAAATAAGAACTGAAAAATTGACAGCTTAAAAGAAATAATAACTGCAATTTCTCTACATTATTCTTTTCCCAGTCTATCTTAAATGCTAACGTTTTTTATTTTATAAGCACCACTGTACATGGTTCTTTGATAATTACATAGTGTTATGTTTTTCCTTGTATTCAGTGTTTCTAGAGCAAAATTTTTGTTTATTCATTCAACTGCTCATTCTATCTTTCTCAATGAGAAGAGAAACAACCTTCTCTCTGTTATGTGCTACTGGACACAGTTTGGCAAGTGTTTTTCAACAAACTTCACCTTATTCCTGAAAGAATCAGGCATTCACCAGGCAGGCCAAAGCTAGCAAATCTACTGTAGCATTAATCAATAAAAGTAATCAGCCTTTGAAGCAAAACTTGTCTCTTATAACATGCAACAACTAGCTCCTGAATGTCCTTTAAGATAGTTTAAAAACTATCTTTAAAAACAGAGAATTGTTCAGCTATGCTATTTTCCACCTTATTCAAAGAAACCATAGAACTTTAGATGAGACCAGAGTGGAAATGAAGTCTTGGAGAGTCTGCACAGTGACAAGTATGAACAGAACGTGGAAAGGAAGGAAAGCTGCAAAGGAACTCAGTGGAGAAATACATTCTATGCAATGTGATATACCAAATAAAGACAAGCTGTGCATGATCCCACATATGATTTTGCATATGAATTTAAATACTTTTTGTGATTCATATACTATGTAGAGTTTTTTCTACCTTCTAGCTAAGTTTTTACTGCACAATTTTCCTATCCTGTGATCATCTGTTGATATAATGACATTTTTCTTTCAAAAATTAATTTTTTTAATTGTTCTGCACTTTACATTTTGCTTACATGGGATTTTAAATTAATAAATGAAATTTAGTTGGAAAACATTTTAAAAATAATTTTAGAAAAGTGTATTATTAGAAGAAATATGTCCAGTCCCAGCCGGCAGGAACTGGAGAGCTCTCAATCGGCGGTTGACTGGGAATGAAGTAAACCCACTGGTCCTGAGTTCTCCAACACTTTATTTCTTCCCTCTCTCTGGAGGCCAAGCTTTATTCTTCCCTCTCACTAGAGGCTTTTACAACTCCTCTCACTAGAAGCTTTTACATCTTTCTCTTTTAGAGTCAAGGCTTTTACATCTCCTCTCTGGTCCCTGTTTCTACTGCCAAGGTTTTTCTTCTTTTCTCCTTACTAGTTTTCCTGTTTCTGCCACCTGCTATTCTTCTTCTCTTACTAGTTTCCCTGTTTCTGCCACCTGCATGGGAGTGTCTCGTCTCACTAGAGTCATCTCCATCTCTGTCTCCATACACCTGGTATTTATTTGATACAACAACCAATAGGAACACAGTGCAAACATATTCAACCAATTGTAACAAATGAGCGGCCAAATAGCTTAGTCATGCAGTCAGGCAGTCTGCTAATTACTAAGAAAGATACAAGCCAGCTGAGCCTCTTACAGAGTTGTTTACCACCAATTCTTTTACAAGCCAGCTGGGCCTCTTACAGAGTTGTTTACCACCAATTCTTTTCTCTGGCATCCAGCCAGGCATCATGTTGGCCTCAGTCTCCAACAGAAATACAAATATTTTTTCCCATTTCTGATAAAATGAACTTCCTCATTTCTGCTGAATGTGAAAATATTGAATTTTTTAATAAACTTTAAAGTCCATAACATAACTATTTATGATTATCTTATATTTTTCAGATTGTATTCAGTTTCTAATAATATTAAATATTATAAAAAAATCTCTGTTACATTTCTAAATACCATAGTGACTTTGAAACAATAATAATTGTTGTAGTGTTAACAACTGTTAGGTTGAACTTGGCCTAGGTAATGCTCTTTTGAGTAAGAGTCACCCCAAGTTTACTTTAGCTCACCTTCCCCTAAACCCCGTCAAGCAAAGAAACCTTAAACACTCTATCATCTTAAGAAAGAATTTCTCCCTGACAATTCCCTAGCAATACCCTAACCACCCGCCTCTTGCCACTATGTCTACCCCAGCCTGTAAGTGGAAGATGGGTCCGAAACCCCACTGGGTCCCCCTCTGCAGGTTTGTCCTGAATAAACCTGGTTACTACTGAACTGCCACTATTCTCTCTTTACTTTATTTACTTCTTTCCTTACATAATGGAACCAAAACCCAGGATCCATGTTCAAGGCTCCCACTGTAGGAGATCCCTTCCAGTCTCTATTTCTGTCTCTGTCTCTCTCTCCACCACCTCTCCCTCCTGTGACTCTAGTAAGGACCATTCACATTGCAGGACCTAACACCCACCACCAGCCACCACTTATTGGGTGAGTGACCCCCTTCCCACTCCTCTGGATTTCTGGAATCTCTGCCATGTTTCTCTCTCCATGGATACTCTTCCTCTGATAAATCCCAGCCCTGGGTGAGACAAATCCCCACCACCACTGGGCAGCAATAACTTGTTTTCTTTGGGGATGCCCATCAACTGATTGTCGTTTCATCAGTTCTTTCTGGAACGGCCTTGGAGAAACTTAATTCTTGTGGGGATGCCCCTTAATTTTGGCTTTTCTCTTTGCCAGAGCCCTTGGGGGCTCTCTTAAATCTCTCTTGTCCAGCAGGGGCCAGTCCCTGCCAAAGCTTCCACTAGATACTTGTGGTGCCATCCCAAACATATCACACCCTGAGTCTCCAAGACAAAGTCAAACCTGAAAGTCTGGTGTTCTTCTATAATATTCCCTGGCCTCAACAAAAGCTGGACAATAACAGTCACTGTCCTGATAATGCCACATTTGACTTCCAACTTCTCAGATCTTAAATTCTTTACTTCAATGGCAAATGGTCCCAGGTTCCCTGTGCCCAGGGCTGCTATCTTCTCTTTGTCCAAACTGCTCAACTTTTTACATTCTTCTCTTCAATGAAAAGCTCCTCAAGGCACCCTCTCTTGGAAACCCTCCCTCTCTGGGAGTTTTGCATTCTTTCTGTCATTCTAAATCCTGTTACTTTGCTCTGTTTGACCCTGTGTCCATTGATTTCATTCCTCAAGTTTTCAAGAAAGAATCTACCCAGCCACATTGCATATTACATTTAAAAGGATTCACCTGGGATCTTCAGAAGAGTGAGTGAAACAAACAATTGCTCTATCAGTTTTCTTTTCTTCCAGGAGTTCTCTACTCCATCTTGCAAACTGTGTCTCCATCAAAAAGACTGCGACCCTGTCAGCTAATAGAAAGAGAATAGTACAGCTGCCAGACTCAAGACTCAAGGGAAAGGCCAATTGCTCCAGATTCCAAGCCTTTTGAGATGCTTAACAGGCCTATATTCTTCTACTTTGAGGACAATGCAGCAGCGATTCAGCTTCAGAAAACAGAAATGTCAGGTCCAGGAATGTCAGAAAACATTAATTCCTGCAGAGTGTTCTCTTCTTTTCAGGTGAACACAGGGAGGAAATGCAATTACTCTTCAAGCATGTTTGAAGACACCTAATTTACCAAATTAAAATACTAAAGCAACAACTGCTAACTGTAAATTCATATACTCTTGGATTCTTAATTCTATAAGACAATATGTTTGGGTCTATTAAACATGTTTTTATAAGTTACTTGTAAATGAGGAAATAGTTTTAAGATTGCTTTGTTTCTGGGCCTTCTCTAAATATAAGGTTACTAAAGGTTAAAATTCTAACAGTTGCAATTAATTCTATATGTAAAAAGTACAAAAGATTTCAGCTGTTTTACAGTTAAAATACTGAAAATAGCATAAAATGTTTCACCTTATTGAAGAATAATTTTTGAAATTCAGAAATTTTATAAGGATTAGTCCAGAATGTAAATTTAAGAAAGTGTCAGCAACCAGCAAATAAATGTAAGAAATTTATAGATATGGAAATATTAGAAAGAAAGAAATGTTTCTGGATGAAAAATTATATTGTATGGTAAAACAAAAAGTAATTGCACAAGGTTGGTGGAGGGTAAAACTCAAAAAGATTGTGTGTGATTAAATTGGTTGTAATTAACACTGTTAAAGTTATTCAAGGAATGCTCTTACCCTTCAAGATAATTCTTATGTCCCTTAGGGTTTATCACTTAGAGAAACTGCACCTTAAAGGATCAAGGTTTGTATCTGTTTTAAAGTCTTTTAAATGATTGTTTCATAACTGGTTAAATAAACTAAATTTATTTTAATTATTACATTATAGTTCACGCGCACACACATGTATATGCATACATATATATACATATATGTATGTGCATACATACATGATATATATGTATATGCATACACATATATGCATACATATATATAGAGAGAAAGAGAGATATATATACAACAGAGAATTAAATGTTCAAGCTTTATATAAAAGTTAGGTGAAGGTTTGTAAAATGAAAGTTTATGCAGATTCACAGGCAAGGTAATCAGTAATTGCATTTGATATAGAAAGGCCACATAGCCATTCAAAACCCTGGCTTATGTCTGTTTGCTTTGAATAAGTCTACTTCTGATCATTAATACTGTTTTCTCTCTCTCTCTCTCTCTCTCTATATATATATATATATATATATATGATATGAGATTTATATGAGATTTAAGGCTATTCTTTTATTTTTGCTAATTCATGCAAACCTATGATTAAATCTTCTAAATTTTACTTTAAAACGTTAACCTTAATTACTATAAGGACATCTGTATAATTGTTACCCTAACCATTGTAAGATGTATATCTTTTCTGTCAAACTTGAAAGCTTGTGATGTATAATCTACTACCTCCTTTTCCTACCTCCATTTTAGATCCCCCTCCCCCTTCGAAGATAGTAACTCCTTCACCTGTGTACACCCACCTCTTTCCAAGGACCCCTTCAGGTAACCAGCCATCTTCTTTCAGGAAACTTGGAATCACTATAACCCTTCCATTCTCTCCCAGTGGTTTCCTACTCCCTCTTTGCACCTGCCTCCATCTAATCATAGCCAATCACTCAGACTGTGCACTTGAGCTCGTCCGATTACAGCAAAGGACAGTATTGCATCAGGTTGGAGTTAAAAACCCCTCACTTATTTTCGAGGTGCACATTTTTGTCTTTCGCCCTTTGGCCGAAGTAAAATTTCTGCCTTGCTCACCCACACCCGACCACATGTTTGATTTCATTTATAAAACCATTACTGGCTTCTCTGTATGTTAGATGTATTTTTTTCAAGTATACAAGCCTTTTAAATTGTAAAGCTCAGGAAAGCACTTTACCAAGTTGGTGTTCTCCACACTAAAATTGTCTGTCGCAATAGTCTCCTTCAGATGGATATAGAAATAATGAGTTGGATTGGTATTTATGTTAGTTAATGTTTTGTAATTGGATAAAAATAACATCATCAAAATTTATATATGAATTTTCTGTTACCCTTTACACTGGAATAGGAATTTAAGTGTACTTTTGGAAGGTAATAAGGAGATCCTAATTTGTTTAAAGACTGACAATGTGGAACATGAAAATATTTTGCCACTTTTTCTACACAAAGAAAATTAGTAGGTCTCTTAGCTTTTCTGTATGTATGATTCATATTTCAGATGGAATTTTGTATTATGGTAAACTAATATTCAGATAGACTCAAGAAATAATACATAAGAGCTTTGCAGAATGATACTTTTAAAGAAACAAAGATCAGCTTCAGGAAGAAAATACTTTAAGATTTTTTGAGTTCAGCCTTATCTAACTTAAGGCTTTGCCTCTCATCCTTCTCCATGTTAGAATGATCCCAAAATAGACCAAAATTAATCTTAAAGTTGTATTCAAAAAGATATTTTTTTATTTTGCTGTAAAGATTAGTGTGCTCTCAAAATAAATAGGGAATATAATACAAAACTTAAGTAAAGGTAAATTGTAAGATATTTAGGTTTGTAAAAAGTTTTAAAAAAGTAAAATTTGTATGTAATTGAGTTAATGAATACATGGGTCTTTTTAGAGAGTAAAGAGATATCAAAGATACACTAGTATTAATTTTTTTGTATTTTCCTTATAAAACTTTTAAAACTATTGCCTGTTACTGTTTTGCAGAAGTACTGCTTCCAACAGAAAAACCTGAGTTAAGACACACCATCACCTACAAGATAGATATGACATAATGCTAACTTCTCATACTGTTAATGACCTTAATTAAACAAAAAGGGTAACTATAAAACTGCAGACATTAAAAGTTAAAGCTCAGTACTTCCACTTTAAGACTGGTGAAAACTGGCCTGCTGGATGTTTAAAAGCAAAACTTGGAGACCAAAGTCAAAGAAGTAAAGGGCCAGGGAAAAAGCAGACAATATTTTGGTAATTTCACTCTAAGGTCAAGCAGGATCTAGGGAATAATGGCACTTTTCTATGGACATGGCAACACTGGATCACATGACCTTCAAATAAGTCAGCCAGTGCACATTCTGCAAGGAGGAAGGTCACTATAAAGGGAAATGCCCCTGAAGACACATGTGGTCAGTAAGACCCTGACCCTTGCACAACTAACTGGTAGAAGAGCCAGGAAGCTGATCACAGGTTCCTGAGAGTGACTCTGACAAATCTTGGCTGACACTTAGCAGTAGATAAGAAAAAGATCAATTTGATCAACTTGGTTTTGAACACCTGGCAAGAGATTAAAACCTAAGCTCCGTCCTACCTGGACATTTAGGAGATACAAAGACTTGTCAGTTCTCTCAAAAGTAAATAAAACTGGGAGGTTACACAGCTAAAAGAAATCTCTC
>PVKS010048443.1:0-12411 GCA_004027875.1 Aplodontia rufa | reverse complement strand
TTTTTTTAGAGCTATAAAGGGAAAGGGAAGGGAGGGATAAGGCAGGGTAATTGGGGGGGGCACTCCTGGGGATAATTACAATATCCAGAATATTTACACATTTTATACACATTTTATATTATTTTGTTAAAATCTTGTAAGGTTGTTCAAAAAATAAAAAAAAATTAAAAAAAAAACTATACATCTCATCTTCTACTTAACTTTTTTTCAAAGCTGTTTTACTTTTTAGACTTAAGAATATAAGTTTTGAGGCTATAATCCATTTTGCCAATTCCAGACTAGCCTTAAACAAACATTTAAAATATTCTGAACATGAGGTCTGGATAGGGAACTAGCTCTTTTTTCTAAATTTAATTTTATTGTTTAGTACTGGGATTGAATCCAGGGATGCTTTACCACTGAGATACATCCCCCGTCCTATTTATGTATTTATTTATTAAATTTTGAGAAAGGGTCTTGCTAAATTGCTGAGGCTGGCTCAAACTTGTAATCCTCCTGCCTCAGCCTCCCTAGTCACTGGGATTTCAGGTTTGCACCACCAAGCATGGCTTCTGCTTTATTTTAAATCTTCATTCAGGTGGCTCTTCTTACCCTACATGTTTAGGTTTCTCAGTGGATTTCTGGCCTGTGGAGATACCCTTGGGGTTGTTAATGCAGATGAAAAGGAACTTCACACACAAGGGGGGGAAAGATCCAGGTAGCGTCAAACAGGGAATCCTTCCAGATGGTTGATTTGCATTAGGGCATTTTACTGCTCTGACTGTGGTTCTTCAGTCAAGTTAGAGAAACCAGCTTCCATGTTTTCTGCTTTTTCTGGCAATCTTCCTAACTTTTCTCTATTCTAAGCATGAACGAATTTTTCCATAATAGAGAAAAAGATTCTTCAAATTCCCCAGGCAATCCCTGGGGTTGGTGGGCGACAACCTGTCTGGGAGTTTTAACTTTTCAGAGGTGCAAGGAGCATATAAAGATACATTGTTGGAAGAAATGAATCAGTCTTCTTTTTTTTTTAAGTGTTTAAATTGATTTGGAATAGTATAATACACAGCAGGGAAACAATATAAGTTTGCAGGGAGAAGCCTGACAGTAAAGGAATCAGGCAGGGACAACTTTCCATAGCCCTAACTCTAGCAGCTGCCAGAAGTCAGTACTAAATGGGGAACCTGGTGTACCAAAATAAAGCCTTCTTTAAAACCCAATGTACTAGACCTGGATGAACCTTGAAAACATTACGCCAAGCAGAACGTCACAGGTGGAAGGACAAGTTTTACAAGGTTCCCTTTATACGAGGTGCTTAGAACAGCCAAATTCACAGAGACAGAAAGCAGAAGGGGAGGGAAGGGTACTAGTGATTGAAATGGAGGAAATTATTTTATATGCATTTATGAATATGTCAAAACAAACCCCACTATTATGTATAACTATAGTACACTAAAAAATAAATAAAGCAGAATAGTGGTTACCAGGGCTTGAGGAGGAATAGTTTAACAGGTACAGATTCAACCTGGGATACAGAAAAGTTCTGGGGTTGGATGGCAGCAACAGTTACACAGCAGTGTACACTTGACAATGGCCAAACACGATGAATTTTATGTTGTCTATTTTAATAGAATACTAAAAGGTAAAACAACAATAACAGTGTAATTATCCTAAAACAGTGAGTTTTTCTCATTGAAGCCTCTCCTAGCCTCTTTTAAGATTTGAAAAGGAGAAGGAGAGAGGAGAGAAGTGGGGAAGTGAGAGAACGCAGTCACTGAGAATAACCAATGTGTCGTACTTCTACTTTCCCACAGTTAACTGGAGCACTGCTCATTTGCTCTGGGCCCCTGGCTACTGCCGATGCCGTAAGCCTTGTGGCTGCTGCACAGCCTGTTGTGATTGCTTTCTTTAGGACAAGGCTCTCATGCTTACTCCTGTCATCTGCCTCCTACAGAGGCATTTGGTTTGGACCCTGTAGGGCTGCATGGCCTGGCAGAACAGGGGTTTTTCCCTTTTGTTCCTTTGTCGATTGGAAGTCTTCTCCCTACCATTTGCCCTCTTATCCCCCTGTAAATAAAAAGAAAAAAAATGGGAAGTGGGGTAGAATCACAGTGTAAGCACCCAATTTCTAGCAATGGCTTTGAGGGTGAACAGATACAGTAGACTCAGTGGAAGATGCCTATTGTTCTATTCAGACATCCCTACTGGGAGCGCGGCTCTGAGAGCACTTGCCTAGCATTTGCAAGGCCCTGATTCAATCCCCAGTACTGGGGACAAAAAGACACAAACTATTTCTACATTACTTTTTTAGTTTTATCAGGTAAACAATAACGGCGTGATGAAGAAGAGTAATGACAATCATTTTAACTTATAATTGAATTTTTGTTTTCTGCCATTATCATTCAGGGTTAAGTTCATGAAATATTAATGGAACACTACATATTTTTGTACACGTAATAAAGAGAGTTATATAGTTTAAGGAAGACTTAAAGAACTGGCAGAGGAGCTGAAGAAATTAGTTGGAATGAAACACAGAAGGTTCAGGAGATGGAGAATATGAAGAAAGAAAAAGAAATATGGATAATAGACTATGGCCCAAAAATCCTTCATTAGCACTTGACAGAGGATAGAGATCACGGAATCGAGCAATATTCAAAAAGAAAGTGATTGATGAAAGGCATAATTCATAAGAGGAGGTACTGTATGTACCAAGCAGGGTAAGTGACAAGAAGTCCACACTATGCAAACTGCACACAAACAAAGGCAAAGAAAAATCTCTTTAAAACACCAGAGAAAACAGGATCTCAGTGTCAGCACCCAACACCTGCAAAAGGATGACTCCAAAGCCTAAAGCAAACTTCTCAGCAGCAACAATGCAAGACAAAGCAGGGGATTACCTCTTCAAAGTTCTTTTTTCTTTTTAAAGAGAGAGGGGAAGTGGGGTGGGGAAGAGAATCAATTTTATTTAGTTTTTCATATGGCTTTCGTTGCTCTGACACTTCATTGTGTAGGTGGTGCTGGGGTTTGAACCTGCATACTCACACGTGCCAGGCAAGCATTGTAACCACTAAGCCACTGCTCCAGCCCCCTCACTGGACTTGCACCCCAGAAAAACTGCCTTGTAATAATGAAGATTTATCATCAGAAAACAAAAGAGAGTTCTCCCACCAACAGGCCTACACTAAAGAAATTCTAGAAGACTGACCTGAGGAGAAAGGAAATTATTCCAAAAGTAAGCTCTAAAGTGTACAAAGGAAAATGAACAGTTTTGGATGTATTTGTACTTGACGAAAATAGCTTCAAAATATGTAAAGCAGAAAATGGATAGAACTATGACAAATTGGAGATATAGTGAATGATTTCAACATACCTTTCTTTGAAATGTTAAAGAGACAAAAATTATACAAAAAGATTTGGTAATATGATTAATAATCTTGAATTTTTGGATATGTAAAAACCAGTGCTTAAAAATTAGACAATGCTTTCGTCTCAAACATACCCAAAATAATTACAACATGGATCATGTACCAAGCAATTCTTCGTATACTATCTTTGGGGAAAGCCCAGGTCTTTCTAAAGTTTTTGGTAACTTTTAATCTTGATTTTTTTTTTTTTTGGTACTAGTGGTGCTCAACCACTGAGCCACATCTGCAGCCCATTTTTATTTTTTAATTTGGGACAGGGTCTCACTAAGTTGCTGAGACTGGTTTTGAACTTCTGATCCTTCTGCCTCAGCCTCCCAAACTGCTGGGATTACAGGCGTGTGCCACCACACCTGGCTTTTCAAAACCTAGGTCCAGGGGCTGGGAATGTGGCTCAATGGTAGAGAGCTTGGCTAGCATATGTGAAGCCCTGGAAGAAGAAAAAAACCCTTGGCCTTCTAAAGAGTATAGACCAGGCTGGCTTCTTTTCTAGAATGTTCTTAAACTGGATTTCTTTCTCATTCCCTCACGATTTTATTCAGGCTGTTTTTCAGGAATATCAGATGATGCCACTTTCTTCTCAGAATACCACATTAGGAGGTGCATGGTGTCAGTAGTTCCATTATTCTTATTAACTTTCATTACTCAGGTAAGATGTCTGCCACGTTTCTCTACTGTAAAGTTACTATTTTGTTTCTTTGTAATTAATAAGTGATTCGTGAAGAGGTAATTGGAGACTACAGATACACCTTAATCCTTATCAGTTTAGCACTGATGATTCTTATTTCAACCAATTACTCCCATACTGGTTGTAAAATAGTGATTTTCTGACTCCATTATTTCTTCTTCAGTTATGAGTTGGCATTCTGTTGTAGGGTAACCCTTCCCTTCTTATCTAACTAACCAGCTGCTTTTAGTGTGCAGTTACATAGTCTTATTTTATTCAATAGATTATAATCCATTATACTCATCATTCACTTTGATGTTCAAATGGCCCAGATTTGGCCAGTGGAAGCCTCTTCAAACTGATTGCCATGTTCCCCCCCCCGCCCCCTTTTTTTAGCAATGTTGTGAATCAAACCCATGGCGTTGAGCATGTTAGCCTTGAGCTACACCCCCAGCCCTCTCTCCTGTGCCCTTTCAACACATCCTTATCCTCTGGATCACTTTGTAAGATGCTTCAGGCTACATACCCTGCTCAGCTATTCCTCCAAAGAGCCCTAGTTCTTTTTAGAATATATAGTGGTATGAAGAAATCAAGATTTGGGTAGTAGACCAACACTTATGTGAAACTACATTAATAAGTAATTAATGTAATTAATAAAATACATTAATAAATTTATTTTGAGAAACATCCCCAGCACCATCAAATACAAATCCTCTCTGAAGGACTCAGTTCATTTAAGACCTCAAAGAAATTCCACAAATAAAATTCCAAGGCAAATTAACATCACAGTCAAAAACAACTAAACATGCATAGGGAAAACATACCATTTGTAAGAACCAAAAGAAACAATAAAATAGACTTACAAAAACCTCTAGTTTATTTTCTTATAGTACTGTGGATTGAATCCAGGGCACCACACATGCTAGGTAGCTACTCTACCACTGAGCTACCTCCCCACCCCCTTTTATCTTATTTTGAGTCAGGGTCTTGCTGAGTTGGCCTGGCTGGCCTTGAACTTGGGATCCTTCTGTCTCAGGCTCCCAAGTAGCTGGGATTACAGGTGTGCACTAGTATACCTGTTTAAAAACCTTTATTTTAGATGTATAAGACCTTAGGGTAAAAAAAAAAATTATAAAACTTTACCAAAAGTCACTAAAGAAGAACTAAACAGATGGAGAGATATATATAATGGTCAAAAATTGAAAGGCAATATCACAAATGTTAATTATTCTCAAAGTGTTTTACAAATTCCAATGAAAATCATATTAGGGATTTTCATGAAACTTGAAATACTGAATCTAAAATATATATGAAAAATCAGAAGGGAAAAAATGAGACTTTTTTTTTGAAATGGAGTTTTTTTTTGTTTTTTTGCTTTTGTTTTTTTTTTAAAAGATTGAGGGCCAGCGAGAGAGAGGAGAGAGGCAGAGAGAAACAATTTTTTTTAAATTTTCATTAAACATTTCTTTAATGTACATTTTAAAATGTGGAAATTGCTTTTGTTGAGAAGCCATAGGGTTAATCATACGGAGGCCCGATAGAAGCGTGGAGGTCTGGCAATGCCTCTGTCCTAGCTGCTCAGGGCACTCACAGAATGGCTGGACCATGACCAGATGGATTCTTTTTGTGCTGTCCTGCTAGAGAGGACTCCACTGTTGAAAGAGCAGGACACCAGGCCTCAGTTTGCTGTGGTCCTCACACACAAGATTGTGGGTAGAAAAGAGGAAGAAGGTAGATTGCCGATTTACTATTGGTTCAAAATTATGCTATTTAGGGCTGGAGCAGTGGCTCAGAGGCCACGGCGCTTGCCCTGCATGCGCAAATACGTGAGTTCAAACCCCAGCACCATGCACACAAGGATGTCCTGGAGCAACGAAAGTCACACGAAAAACCAAAAATAACTGCCTCTTCTCGAGAGAAACAATTTTTATTTAGTTTTTCATGTGGCCTTCATTGCTCCAACACTTCATTGTGTACGTGGTACTGGGGTTAAACCCAGGTCATCGCGCATGCCAGGCTAGAGCCACAACTGCTGAGCCATTGCTCCAGCCCATGAAATGGAGTTTTGCTATATCGACCAGCTGGGATCAAATTTGCTTTCTTCTAGCCTCAGCCACCTGTGTAGCTGGGATTTTAGATATGCGATACTCTTGAAGGAGGAGATGAAGTGGGTGAGGAGATTTGTCCTACAAGTTATCAATTGTCATTATAACATTATAGAAATTTGGATGGATAAATTAACCCCAGTGGAATATAACAGAGAACCAAGAAACAAATATGCATTTATGGAAACTTGATATATAAGAGAGTTGGCATGGCACATCACTGAAGAAATTGGAGTGAGACAAATAGTTAGCATACAGAAAAGTCAATGCATGAAAGATTTAAAGTGCAAAGAAAAAACTTTACAATCTTTGACTGGGCATTGTGGCACACACCTGTAATCTCAACTACTTGGGTGGCTGAGGCAGGAAAATCGCAAATTTGAGGCCACCCTGGGCAACTTAGCAAGACTCTGTCTCAAAATAAAAAGGAAGGACTTTTTAAACAAGAAATAAAAAGGGCTAATCATAAAAAAAGGATTGATAAAGTTATCAATATTAAAATTAAGAACTTCCTCAAAAAGGACAAGATCAAGATATGAAAGCATAAACCCTGAATTGAGAAAGGCTACTTGCAAGACACATAAACTGGCAAAAGATTAATATCCGGAATATATGACGAACTCCAGGTAATCTATAAAGAAAGGGAGCAAACAGAAAGATCAACAGAAAATGGACAAAAGACATGAAGAAGTAGATCACAGAAAAGAACACTTAAGTGGCAAATAATCCATGCAAAGGTGACCAATCTCATTAGTAATTGGGGAGATGCAGATTTAGATCACAAGATTCCATTCTATATATTTAATTTGCAAAAATTAAGAATTTTGATATGAAAAAGTGGTACAGATATGAATTAAGAACTATAATCCATTGCTGATACAGCAATTATTATAACCACTTTAGAAAACAATATAGCACTATTTTATAAAATTGAGCATTTATTTATCCCAGGACATGACACACTCATCCCTAGATAAGCACCCTAGAGAAACCCTTAAAAATAAACAGCAATTCTTTTCAGAATTGCTGAAACAAAACAGAAAAAGTACATAATCAAAATGTTCAACAGCGGGAGATAAAAGTGTAGCCACATAGATCCATGTGGATGAATCTTGGAAACATTGCATGAATGAAAAGCACATATCGCACCTAATGTAAGCCCATTTACATAAAAGCACAAAAGCAGGGACAACAAACTTTTAAAGAATACAAATAAAATGTGAAGATACTATTTTGAAAAGGGTTAAGAAAATAAAGACCAAAAATAAAAAATAAAACAAAATTCAGGTGGAAATCCCTCTAGGGGAGCGGCCAGTTAGGGGAAGGCACAGAAGCTGATATGGCAATATCAAGTTCCAGCTGTTACACAGGGTGGAGGGTCCATGCAGTTCCCTTTATGAGGCTTCTCAATCTGTATCAGTTGTTTTCAATCTTTACACCATTGACATTTGGGGCTGGATCAATCTTTGCTGTGCAGAGCTATGTTTTGTATTGAGGGATATTTAGTAGATGGCATCCCTTGTCTTTCTACCCACTAAGTGCCAGTGGCAACTCACCCCACCCCACCCAACACACAGCCTCGACTACAAAAAAAAAAAAAAGGTCTCCAGATGTTGCCAAATGTCCCCTGGTAGCAAAATTGCCCCTGGTTAAGAATCATTGATCTCCATATGTGTTCTGTATATATTTGAATGTTTCAAATATTCTATAATAAAATATAGTTTAAAATTGATGGGTAGAAGTTAGAAGTTTCACTCTGTCGGTGAAACACAACCAGGAAGACATTATGAGCTGAGCGTGTCTGAACCTGCTGAAGGCCTTTGAAGTGACAGAGCCAAGCAGTGTGAGCTGACAGTTTCCGGGTTTGCGGGATTTGACTAGCAGGTGATATTTCTAGAAATGGTACCAGGTAACAGAAACTCGTGACTCTAGATACAGCAGGGGAAAATTTCTGCAACTTTTTTCAATTCTTTGGGAAATCTAAAAGCCTACTTTAATTAAGCACCACTTAATTTTTAAAAATTCTATTAATGATTTTTAAAAACAGAAGCTGTGTTTACGTAAAACCCTTTCTTCTAAACCCTGAAAGAGGTCCATGCATTTTATCACCTTGGAGGAGTTGACTGTCTAACTGTGGCCCTCAAATGACTGGGCTATCTCCAGGGACAAGCCCCAGAGTATAAAACACCGCTGTTCTTGGATGACAAATACCATTCTCACCCTGTACCCCTTTGGCTCAAGAGCCACCCTAAGGTTGCAGTTCTACTTATAGCGGCTATCTGGTTCTTATACTTGCACTACAGATCCATGTAATCCCTGATGGGGAGAGCTTATGACCGCATTTTTAAAATGGAGGAACATGAGCTGTGGCACATGCCTGTGATCCCAGTGACTCAGGAGGCTAAGGCAGGAGGATCACAAGTTCAAAGCCAGCATCAGCAATTTAGCAAGGCCCTGAGTAACTCAGTGAGACCCTGTCTCAAAATAAAAAGTAAAAATGGGCTGGGACTATGGCTCAGTGGTTAAGCGCCACAGGGTTCAATCCCCGGTATCAAAAAAATAAATAAAAGGAGAAACACACAAAAAGAGGATGTAGGACTTTTTCAAAATGACAACATGCAGAGTAATTGATTAGAAAAAGAGTTGTCATGAACATTGGGTCTCCTGGTCTTGATCTGTACACCTCTTGTATTGTGTGTGAGGACAGGTGTTAAGGAGGAGAAAAGGCAGAAGGTTGAAAAAAGGAGCTAGGAGCAGGGCAGTGGAAGAAAGAGCCTTGGATATAGAAGCAGCCTTGGGCAAGACCTCTCTGCATCTCAGCTTTTTTAACATAAAAACTCACAGACTGATGGAAGAATCAAATGAAATGTGCATATGAAAGCACCTTATGTCTCTCTATATAAACGTTAGTGATTGTCCTTATTAAAATTACTATTTAACATGCACTACAGATGATTAGACAACCCTCATGAGTAGGGTGACTCAGATTTTCTTCATCTTTTTTGCACCAGCTCTTACCACATGTCCAGCTCAGAGGAATATTCAGTGGCTCCCAGCAAAGCATCAGGAGGCCGGTACCAGAGGGTCACGACTTCTGAAGAGAATGTCTGGCTGGGAATGGACTTGGCCCGAGCAAGACCTGCTCAAAGGGGAAAATCAGAGAAGCCACTGAGCTGGCCCTTCTGGGAGACCCAACCATTCACTCCACCAGGGTCAGCGTAACTGACAGAGTAAGCAGCATTTAAAAAAGAACACACAAATGTGGGGGCATTTTAATGGAACCACTCAACTACCTTGACCCTTATGTATCTCTTCATCAAGAGGATTTCCCAAAGCTTGACTGCTTTTGTAGCTGGATGTGGACTTCCTGGCAGCTCCGCGTGGTCAAGTGACCATGTTCCTGCCCATGTGACGTGAACAGGGGTAATGTGTGAACTTCTGGGTAATGTCTTCAGTGGAGGAGTGAAGGGTTCTGCTTCCCTTTTCTCTTTCCCTCAGCTGTGCTGAGCTGGAGGGGGCAACCACCTTGAAATACACAACTGAGAAAATGTCATAGGGATGGTGGAGCCCAGGACAGATAAGATTCCAGGGCTGCCACACTAGCTCTTTCTTAGTCTGTATCAAGACTCAGGTTCTAGCATGTTACACCCCTGTAATGTGTGGTATTTGCAACAGCAACCAAACTAACTGAATTCAGGACTAATATGTCCACTCTCCAATTTCACAGACCAGGGACCCCCAGTTTAACAGGTAAATGGTGGGGACTCCTGATCCAAATTATTGAGGAGATGCTTTTCTCTCAAGCACTCTTCTGCAAAATAAGAGTATTTTTTTTGTCAGCTGCTTATTTTACATAATCTATATGTTCTATAACTGGAAAAAAACCTTAAGACGAGTTCAGTGTTGTAGAGAAGTGGTAGACGAATTTCTGCCAGAAGCGTATGTGTCAGGATGAGTGCTACTATCTCATAATGTCCTGCAGATCCAGTGCCACCGTTTCACATCTGCCAGAGAAGAGCCGTTCTCCCACTCTCATGGGACCAGTTTGCCAACAAGATTTGTTGAGCACCTACTATGGTACAGAGCACTAGGGATAAAATGATAAGCAAAACCAGCCCCAGGTGCCTTTATAATGGTTATGCCCTAAAGGAGGAGAAAAAGTTATACATATGTACATTTCGTGTGTGTGTGTGTGTGTGTGTATGTGTACACATGTACGTGTTTTGGTGCGTGAAAATAACTATAAGCTGTGACAAGTGCTAAAATGGAAAGACAACAGTGATACTCAGAGGAAATCTGTGTCACTTTGATGGGCACATGGTCGCACTGCTGTAGATACTTAGGTGAGCAGGTGTCCGTTCCTGCAGGAGTCCATGCTGCAGTCTGGAGTTAACCTCTTTATCCTGGATGACCTTGATCTATTCTGACAGAATCTGTAATATTAACTTGTATGTAGGGAAACCTACTGCGTGTAATCCACTCTGCAAATGCCTCTGTATTTGAAAATGGCAGTGAGGTAGCAGGGGATGCCTAAGTTTGGGGGCATCTGACTAGACGGGGGCATGGAGGAATCCCAGCAAGCTGCCGATCTCCCCTCTCCTTGCCTCATGCTTCCTGGATGGTAGTTATCTGATATCCTCACAAGGCCTCTTGTTCCTGGGGCCCTCAGTTTTCAAAGGCCAGGCCTCCTCAATGCTTTAAACAAGCTCACACAAAAGCATCATTGTTCATGGCCCAGAAAGAGACCTGAGGGGGGACTTACCGAAGTCAGCCAGTTTGAGCTCTCCCAAGTGACTGATGAGCAAGTTCTGAGGTTTCAGGTCCCTATGTAGAACGTGTTGGTGGTGGATGTATGCCAGGCCCCGCAAAAGCTGAAACATGAAAAGCTGGAAGGAATGAACACCATATCTAAGGACATTTGAGCCACTATGCGTTGACTTCTCCTTTAAATCAAAAACAGGCATCTGAAAGAATATAGTGAAAGTGTCTCTTGAGAAAGCAAAAAAAAAAAAACAAAAAAAAAAACTTTACATTTATTCAGAGGGAGGAAAAATGACAAGGAAAATCTAGTAAGTAGCCCACATCCTAAACAAAGGGATTCTGGCTTTTCCTGACGTCTCATTTCTTTGACATTGCAGGAATTATCCTTCCTTAACAAATATAAAATGAAAACTTTGAAGTTTCCCTTGGAACGCTAGTTATTGATTTAGATGTGAAAGATATAATTTTCCCCCCACTGATGAACTTGGCGTATAAGATCAAAGTTGACCTGGAAATGATATTTATAAAGTTTACAACTATGAAAGTTTTCCAGACTCTTGATATGAAACCCTCTTCAAAACACAACACAAGGAGACCTGGCTGGGAAATCTATCCTTCGATGGTGTTAGGAAATAAAGGAATCATTATCTTTCTAAACTCATTTTTAAAGTCTTAAATTCAAAGCTGAAAAAAAGGGAAATATACAATATAGATTAGGAGGGAAGAGAGACCAAAAGAAATGAGCTCCTCTCCCCCCAAAAATCAAAAGAAAATAAGGAATAGAGAAGAAGAAAGAAGAAGGAAGAGGAGAAGGAGGAGGAAGAAGGAGGAGAAGAAAGAGTAGTAGTAGTTGTAGAAAGAGCAAAAATACATTCCAGGTCACAATTTTAAAATGTTTCATGTGGGGGGCCAGGAGTGTAGCTCAGTGATCAAGTGCTTGCCTAGCAAGCGCAAAGCTGTGTATTTCATCCTCAACAATGAAAAAAATTTTTTTCTTATGGTTATGAGGCACAGAAAGCAAAGGCATTACTAAATTGCCACCGATGTAGAAAGCCTGCAAGGAAAAACTAATGTCTCTCTTGCTATTTTCCAGTGCCACTGGCAATGGAGAATTCAAACACCAGCATTGGTGTTTACAGAGACCTGTGCCAACCGGGAACATGTTCCGACAGTTCAGGAAAGGCCAGGCCCAGCATTCCTGGAACACAGGCAAAATGGCAGATGCAGAGCCATGTGGGGTAATTCCACTTTGTTCATGGCATCTTGGAAACTAGGAACTTCAGGGACCAGAGCTAACTGAACAATGACTTGGAGACATTGAAGCCAAGCTAATGAGCAGCACGGCCCCACCAAGGCAGGAGCCTGGCAAGTTTACCTGCCGCAGCACACTTGTGCTGTGTAAGTTCTGTGAAGCCCCCACATCAACTTTACAAGCCATTTAAGAATGTTAAAAAGGGGCTGGAGCGGTGGCTCAGCG
>PVKS010048442.1:0-12414 GCA_004027875.1 Aplodontia rufa | reverse complement strand
AGCTTTTGTCTTAGTTACCTGCTTTGTGAAAGCTCTTTGAGGTGCTAATCCCTGTTGTGTGTGGCTCAGCACTGGGAAAATTTCCTCTTCCTTTCAAGGCCAACCTGCCCCTGCTGCAGCGAGAATTGCTGCACTGTGCTCGGGCTGCCAAGCAGACCCCGTCCCAGTACCTAGCTCAGCACGAACATCTTCTGCTCAACACCAGTATCGCGTCTCCTGCGGACTCTTCTGAACTGCTCATGGAGGTACATGGAAATGGAAAAAGGCCCAGTCCAGAGAGGTGAGCAAAGAAAAGATGTGTTATTCTTGCTTTTGTGGAAACCTTGCTGACCTTCTCCTTTGAATGTGAAAGAAAGAGAATTTTACTGGTGAGTTTATAGATTGGTAATGTCTCAGGCTTTCCTAGGTTAATTTTGCTTTGTCCCAGCAACTCTTCAGATGATTCTGATCCACTGCTCCAGAAGCACTCAGTTTTTCCTATACCTTCATTCAGCAATCAACATAAAAGACTGCTATGACCAAATGTGGATCATGGCAGATTCCATGGGCAGAGGGCTCAAACCCCAAGACTGTATGCTTCCTTCAGATGTGAGTTACAAATCCCAGATTTTTTTTTTACCTGTGCTTCTAACTAACTGGCTGTATAAATCAGGCTTCCTACAACTGCTCCCCAGGTTTGATTAATTAGTTCTAGTAGTTCACAGAACTCAGGAACAGTGGCTTTTATTGCTGTGTTATATAAAGAATTTTACACAGGACACCAATAAAAACTAGATGCAGAGGGACTAGGGGTTGTAGCTCAGTGGCAGAGCGCTTGCCTAGCAAATGTGAGGCACTGGGTTTGATCCTTAGCAGCACATAAAAACAAATATATAAAATAAAGATATTCTGTTCATCTACAACTTAAAAAAATTTTTTTTAAATACTATTTTAAAAACAAGCCAGGCACCATGGCACATGCAACCCGTATAATCCCAGCAACTGGTTAGACTGAGGCAGGAGGATCGCAAGTTCAGAGCCAGCTTCAGCAACTTAGTGAGGCCCTAAGTTACTCAGGGCCTTAAAATAATAATTAAAAAGGGCCGGGGGTGGGGGACTCGAGCAGTGGCTCTGCAGTTACCGAACTTGCCTGTCATGTGTGAGCGTCCATGTTCAACACTAACACCACACTCACAATGAAGTGTTGGAGCAACGAGGGTCGCGTGAAAAACTAAAAAAAAAAATTGTTTCTGCCTTTCTCTCTCACTGTCCCTCTTTCTTAAAAAAAATAAAAGGTGGGGCTGGAGCGGTGGCTCAGTAGTTTCCGCGCTTGCCTGGCAAGCACAAGGACCCAGGTTCAAACCCCAGCACCACGTACACAACTAAGTGTTGGAGCAACTAAGGCCATGTGAAAAACTAAATAAAGTTGTTTCTCTCTTTCTCTGTCTCTCTCACTGTCCCTCTCTCTTTAATACAAAAAAATAAAAAATAAAAGGCCAGGTACTTGACTCAGTGGTAAAGCACTGCTGGGTTTAATTCCAGGTACCCCAAAATACAAACAAAAACAGATACAGATATAGTTATGGCAAGATATGGGGGAAGGGACATGGAACATCCATACCCTTTCCTGGTGGGTGCACCACCCTTCAGGAATCTCCCGTGTATTAAACTGTCCAGAAGTTCTCTGAACCTGGTGGTGTTTGCCTTGTTTTTCTTTTTAAAGAGAAAGAGTGAAGTGAGAGGAGAGAGAGAAAACCAAATTTATTTTTTCATCTGGACTTTGTTTCTCTAACACATAGTTGTGTATGTGGTGCTGGGGTTCGAACTTGGATCTTCACGCATACCAGGCAAGTGCTCCAATCTCTGAGCCACTGCTCCAGCCCTGGAGTATCCCTTATAATCCCAGCAACTCAGGAGGCAGGATCTCAACTTCAAGGACATCCTCCACAACTTAGTGATACCCTGTCTCAAAAAAAAAATTTTTTTTAAGGTTGGGGTGGGTCTACCACTGGGAGTAGCTCAGTGGTAGAGCACCCCTGGGATAAGTCCCTCATACCACCAAAAAAAAAAAAATTTTTTTTTTTGAACCATTGAGTTTTCATGGAAGTGTCATTACATAGGTATGATTAATTAAATTATTGGCCATTGGTATAAGTTTGACCTTCAGCCTCTCTGCTCTCCCTAGAGATTGTGGGTTGGGCAGTAAGTCCCACCCTCCTAATGCAGTCTTGGTCCTTGGAGTGACCATCCCCCATCAGGAAGTTACCAAGGGAGTACAAGCTATCAGTCAGCTCATTAACATAGAAAAAGACACTTAACACTTTGAAGATTTCAAGAATTTTAGGAGTTTTTATGCTAGGAAACAGGATGAAGACCAAATATTTATTTCACAGTTTCACAAGTAGATTATCAAGGAGGCATTATTTTAACAACAATAGAAAATTTGTTATAGTTGAAGCTGAATGAATGAAACCCCACCAAATAACAAGAGGATTAGTTATATTTGCCTTTTTTTCCCTTATGTAATGAATTGTTTTTTCTTAATAACTCACCTCCATAGTAATAAATTTGTCTTTTAAAAATGCCCAAAACATAATTGAACCCATAACTTTCTATATTCCCATCTCTTAGGAAAATATCATCTATTTTTTCTCTCCTTTGCTTCATGATTAGATGTTCTGCCTGTTTATGGATAGATTTGACCTCTTTTCAAGCCTTAAATTCTTCCTAAACGGTATGGTGGCATGGTCTCAGCTCTTCCAGAGGCGGAAGGATCATTTGAGCCCAGTAATTGAAGCCTACTTGAGGAACACACCAAGACCCTTTTCCTTACAGTCTAAGTACTTGAGAAAGTGCATTGCACAGCATATAACAGAAACGTTGACATGTTCATAAACTCTTGTTGACATGCTCACATATGTACTTTTCTTTCTTCTACAGAAGGGAAGAGAGTAATTTTGAAAGAGATACAATTCCTCCTGAGCCTCCTGCCAAGAGAGTGTGTACCATCAGCCCTGCTCCTCGGCACAGTCCTGCCCTCACTGTGCCCCTCATGAATCCTGGGGGCCAGTTCCATCCTACTCCTCCACCTCTTCAGCACTATACCTTAGAAGATATTGCAACTTCTCACCTATATCGGGAACCCAACAAGATGCTAGAACATCGAGAAGTTCGTGAGAGGCACCACAATCTTAGTAAGTACCCTAGGCAGTGTGTTGATGGCTTAAATCAAGATGGAATCCTTGAATTTTTTTCCTACTCAGTGATAAAATCAAATAATATCATTGCTTTTTTCCTGATAAGATAAAGTAATCCTATACATGAATATTATAATTATAGTTGATCTTATTTGAAGTTGAGCTGACTTTGAATCTTGTTGCTATCCCCATTATATGCTTGAAGTAGAATTATATCTAGAAGAAAATCTGAAGCCTGGCACAATAGGACATTCCTGTAATCCTAGCTACAGGAGGTTGAAGCAGGAGGATCTGAGGACAGTCTGGGCAACTCAGCGAGTCCCTGTCTTAGTACAAAAATAAGGGTTAGGGATATAGCTCAGTGGTAGAGCACCCCTGCATTCAGTCCCCAGTAGGGGGAGGGGGGAGGCCAGAAATCTGAAAAACAAAAACCAATTTAAATATATATATATATCAAAATGAATACAATGATAAATGAAGATTAAACCTGAACAAATTCTAGGAATTACGCTAGATTAAAGAATAAAAAAGGTATCAGTTGTTCTCAAATGGTCAGAACAAAACAGACAGTTAAAAGGCAAATGAGGGGCTGGAGCAGTGGCTCTGGGGTTACAACACAACAGCACTTTCCTGGCATACATGAGGACGCGGGTTTGAACTGTAGCACCATGTACACAATGCAGTGTCAGAGCAATGAAAGCCACATGAAAAACTAAATATAATTGATTCTCTTTCTCTCTCACTGTCCCTCTCTCTTTAATTAACAAAATAGGGCAAATGAAGTAAAATGTTAGCATAGGAAATCTATATGAAAGGTATTTAACAACTTTTTATACTATGCATAACTTTTCTAAATCTAAATTTATTTTAGAATTAAAAGCCTTTAAACATGAAAGGTGTGAAATACTGTGGTGTTAGAGGTGCCTGAATATTTTGGTTAGGAAGTGAGGTATAACTAAACTTAAATCTTGATTCTCCATCTCCTGGCCCTGGTGGCACACACCTGTAATCCCAGCAACTCAGGAGGGTGAGGCAGGAAGGTCGCAAGTTTGAGGCCAGCCTCAGCTACTTGTCAAGACCCTGCCTCAAAATTTCAAAAAAGGACTGAATGTGTAATTCAGTGGTAAAACAATTCTGGTTTCTTTCTCTCTTTCTTTCTTTCTTCTTTCTTTCTTTTTTTTTTTTTTTTTTAAGGAAAGAGAGGGGACAGAGAGAGAGAGAAAGAGAGAAGCAATTTTTATTTAGTTTTTCATTTGACTTTCATTCCTCAGGCACTTCGTTGTATACGTGGTGCTTGTGTTTGAACTCACATCCTCATGCATGCCGGGCAAGTGCCGTAACCGCTGAGCCACCGCTCCAGCCCACAACCCTGGTTTCTATTCCCAGTACCAAGAAGAAGAAAAAATTTGGCTTTTCATCTAACTATCTCTGTGATTTCATAGAGATACTTAGGCTCTCTTAGCCTCAGAGTAGTAATTTTTTTTTTTTAAGAGAAAGTGACAGTGAGAGAGAGAGAAAGACAGAATCAATTTTATTTAGTTTTTCATGGACTTCCCATTGCAGCCCCAGTAATTTTGTTTTTAAGAGAGAGGAACCTTACCTCTCCCACCCCCCAGAAGTCAGATAATACTTATGTGATCATTTCATTCTGAAAAATTCACAATCGTGTGTGTGTGTGTGTGTGTGTGTGTGTAGACATTTGTATCTCTTACAGGGATAATATAGAAGAACCTAGAGACTGGGATGTGGATGATGTGGGGTAACTATGGTTTAAGATCAAGTGCAAATCATATTGTTACTTTATACACACTTATGATTGTACAACAACTCAACTCCTTAATAATAAATAAATAAATAAATAAATAAATAAATAAATAAGGGGGGCAGTGAGAGATAAAGAGAAAAATAATTGTATTTAGTCTTTCATGCAGCTTTTGTTGTTTTGACACTTTGTTGTGTATGTGGTGCTGGGGTTTGAACCTGCATCCTCATGCATGCCAGGCAAACACCATAACCATCAAGCCACCGCTCCAGCCCCCTAGAGTAGTATTTTCTAAAATGGAGTGAACACTGCCATCTCTGCTGGGTTGTTTCATTTGGAACACCTGAAGCATGGAAATGTACTAACAATTAAATTTAGGGAGAAAGAAAAAAAATACCCTAGCAAATCTAATCTGAGATCTGTTTTGGACAGGAAAAAGGAATGTATTCAGACAAGTTTATTGCAGAAGATTTTTTGGAGTTTAATTAATGACGGTTTGTCAGGGCTATTTGCTTCAACACCCAGGAGTGTTGTTTTTTATATATTTCCATTTGTGAGGCACCTTGCAGCGTAAAAAATTGCAATGATCTTGCCCCTTCCCCCTCTAACTTGGGTCACTAGCATGTTTCAGAGGCTTAGACCGCAGTAGGGCCATAAGCTTCATGTACTGGTAACTGAATGGTAATAGCCAAGACAGCACTGGTGTTCCAGCCACCGGCATTTACCGTCTTTCCTACACTGCACTATCTCATTGAATTCTCAAAGAAGTCCCCAGCAGGTTTTTGTTGTTGTTGTTATTGTTTTAAAGATGAGATGTAGCCAATAGTACATAACTAATAAAAGCAGAGACAAAATTTGGACACAAATTTTATTACCCAGAGATTTGGTCATTGGTAGTATGTCATGGTCCTCCCTTAACATCCAGTCAGTATTCCCCCATGCCTCTTTATCTATTAAAAACTAGACTTGCAGGCTGGAATGGGAGCTCAGCGATTAAAGCACTTGTCTGGCATGTGCAAGGACCCAGGTTCAAACCCCAGCCCCACATACACAACTAAGTATCAGAAAAACAAGACCCAAATGAAAAAATAAAGTTGATTCTGTCTCTCTCTCTCTCTCTCTAAAAAAAAAGGAAAAAAATAAAATTAGACTTGCTAGGTGGATGTGGTAGTGCCTATAATCACATGGACGTGAGAGGGTGTGGTAGGAGGATCGCAAGTTCAAGACTAGCCTCAGCAATTTAATGAGACCCTGTCTTGAAAAATAAAAAGGGCTAGGGATGTGGCTCAATGGCTAAGTACCTGTGGGTTCAATCCCCAGTACCAAAAACAACCCCAGTATCCTCCCTGCAACATACACATTTTTGTGCCAGTTTGAGAGAGAAAAAAGGTGAAAACTAACCTTAAATGTACCTTATCAGATTTTACTTGTATTTCTAATAATTTTAGAAAAAAAACTTTTTTTTTCTCTCCATCTTGATGTGTAATTTGAATGATTGTTTATGAACTGCTTTGTTGATTTCTTTTAGGGCCAACCATTTGTCTGCTAGACACATTACAGATTTCTTAATTTTCTCCAAACCTGTTTGAAAACATATCCTGATTATAATGGTTCCCTGCCAAACCATTCATCATGAAATGTATCTATCTATATTTATTTAGGTAGGTACCAGGGATTGAACCCAGGGGCACTTAACCACTGAGCTACATCCCTAGCCGCCTCCCCCCCCCCTTTTTTTTTTTCAATTTTAAGACAGGGTCTCACTAAGTTGTTGAGGCTGGCTTTGAACTTGTGATCCTCCTGCCTCTGCCTCCTGAGCCACTGGAATTACAGGTGTGTATCACTGTGCCTGGCAAACCTGTCCGTCTTTTAAACAAATATATCACCCACTTTACTCTCCTAAAATGAGCTTTGTGGATACTATAGCCTACCTTAGATCCATAATTTTAGGATCAATACTCTATTATAATGGTAATATATAAGAAAGTATCTTACTATAAAATGTGTTAGTATTCAGACACGGCTACCCTTGAAATAAGCAGATTCTTGTACTGATACAGAAGCAATATGAATACAACAGCTGTAATTTCAGACTGGTAATGGGAGTGTTTTTTAGAGAGAGAGAGAAAGAGAGAATCAATTTTATTATTAGCTTTTCATGTGGCTTTCATTGTTCCAATACTTAGTTGTGTACGTGCTACTGCGGTTCAAACCCGCATCCTTGCACAAGCCAGGCAAACACCATAACCACTGAGGTACCACTCCAGTCCCAGGAGTGTTGTATGAATGATTCAAAGACTACACGTAATGTGTTGCTGTCTGTAACATGAGTTTTTCAAATTAGTGATGATCATGATTCAGTATACCCTTGATTCAGAAAGTCTTGACATTCCTAGAAATTTCAGTGTATATATCTGGTTTGGGGTATAGCACAGTGGAAGAGCATTTGCCTAACATGCATGAGGCCCTGGGATCAATCCCTAATATGACACATTAAGAAAAGGTTAAAAGAAAAATTGGGGGTATATATCAGATATTGGTGATACTCTGCTTTTCCATTACACACTCTAGTTTTGATGGGTAAGCATTCATTTTGCACCACTTTTTTGTTAATATGTGTTACCTGATATATTAATTTTTCCTAGTATGTTGGATGTGAAGTGCTTTCTCAGTGAAGTTTCTATTTGTAATGCCTTTTCATATTTATGATGTGATTAAAGTTTTGAGGACTGCCTGTGTTTACGTAGTGGAATTCAATCCTGCTGTATTCTTCCCACGTTTAATCTCTACTTTCTAATAGGCATAAATGGAGGCTATCAGGATGAGTTGGTCGACCACCGTTTAACAGAAAGGGAATGGGCTGATGAATGGAAGCATCTTGACCATGTAAGAATCTTAACATGCTTAATTTCCCCAACTCTTTATTTCCTTTAGTTCTTAATACTACCAGTAGTCATATATGCTTGAAGTGAACATAATGAGAAAGATAGCATCCTTTGCCCTTTCTTTTCTTTTCTTTTCTTTCTTTCTTTCTTTCTTTCTAAGGGAGAGAATTTTATTTAGTTTTTCATCTGGTTTTTGTTGCTCCAACACTTAGTTGCGTATGTGGTATTGGGGTTCAAACCTGGGTCCTTATCACATGCCAGGCAAGCAAGATACCCCTCAGCCACCACTCCAGCCCACATCCTTTGCTTTCTTGTTTGTTTAAGAGAGGACAGAAAGTTGGTCTATTAGCATGTGTTAAATCCAGATAAGATGTAATGTTTTACAACCTAATACTTTTTTTAGAGATATAGTGGGAAGGGGAAGGGTGGGATAAGGGGGGGTAATTGGGGGGGACACTCCTGGGGGTAATTGCAATATCCAGAATATATACACATTTTATATTATTTTGTTAAAAACTTGTAAGGTTGTTCAAAAATAAAAAAAAAAGAGAGAAGGACAATGAGAAAGAGAGAGAAACAATTTTTATTTAGTTTTTCACATGGCTTTTGTTGTTCTGACACTTAGCTGTGTACATGGGTGCTGGGGTTTGAACCAGTGTACTTGTGCGTGCCAGTCAAGCACCGTAACCACCGAGCCACCACTCCAGCCCCACATCCTTTGCTTTTAATAAAACCTGGTTTATCTGGTACTCAGCTAAAGAGTTACAAAGTCACTCTCAGATCTTGGTGGTAAGATGATCTCTTCAGATCACAAACCAGGTGATTATATAGAAAATGGTTAAAGGAAAGGCTTGTAGGTTTAGGTTCCAGTTATGCCTTTGTCAGCTGGGTAACGTGTTTCTTTTGTTTTAGCCTACATATAAATATAATATGCAGCATTATTTGAATTGACAGGAGGGTCAGACCAATGTATAAGGTGCTTACCATAGAGTCAGACATATAGAAAGTGATCACAATCAAGAATTAATGGGGGGGCTGGCGCAGTGGCTCAGTGGTTTCGGTGCTTGCCTGGCAAGCGCGAGGACCCGGGTTCAAACCCCAGCACCACGTACACAACTAAGTGTTAGAGCAACTAAGGCCATGTGAAAAACTAAATAAAGTTGTTGTTTCTCCCTTTCTCTGTCTCTCTCACTGTCCCTCTGTCTTAAAAAAAAAAAAAAGAATTAATGGGGCTGGAATAGTGCCTCAGCAGTTATGGCCTTAGCCTGGCATGCATGAGGATGCAGGTTTGAACCCCAGCACATGTACATAATGAAGTGTTGGAGCAATGAAAACCACATGAAAAACTGAATTAAAAAATTGATCCCCCCCCACTCTCACTGTCCCTCTCTCTTTAAAAAAAAATAATAATAATAATTAGTAATGTATGCAATGTAAGCTTGGGTTCTGTTCCCTTTGGAAGAGTTTTCCTGCTTATTATAAGGGAAAGAAAATGTGTAATGCCTCCTTGAAATGGGCATGTTGTAGCTTTTTCTTCATCAGTAATCATAGTCCTTGATCCTTGTGTCCTTGATTGTATTATTACAAATATCTCTAGTTTTATCAGATGACTTAATAGATTTAGGCAGAGACTTACTGTGGTTTGATCAGTTTTTAAAGCTTCATGATATAATGAGACTGTATGGGCTTTAATCTTAAAGAATCCAAACAGCATTTTGAAATGCAAAAATGGAATACAATCATTTACTGCATAATGACTTTTCAGGCAACGATTATACAACATTTATGATCATGTTACCATAAAATTATATCACCTAGGGAGGTTGTAGCCATCTTAGTGGAAGTACTCTCCATGATGTTCACACAGGATTGCCCAGTGACACATTTCTCAGAACATGTCCCTATCATTAAGCAACATGACTGTAATTAAATTATGCGTTTGTACAGTTGGCCTTCTGTATCCACAGATTTCACATCCACAGGTTCCATATCTGGAGATTTAACAAATTGGATAGAAAATATTCAGGCAAAAAAAATTGCAGCTGTACTGAACATGTATACTTTATCTTGTCATTCAGTTAATAATATAGTATAACAACTGTTTACACAGCCTAAGGAACCTGGAGACTACTTAAAATATATGGGAGATGGGGCTGGTGGTGGCTCAGCCGTTTCAGTGCTTGCCTGGCAAGCACGAGGACCCGGGTTCAAACCCCAGCACCACATTTGCAACTAAGTGTTGAGCAACTAAGGCCATGTGAGAAACTCAATAAAGTTGTTTCTCTCTTTCTCTGTCTCTCTCACTGTCCCTCCCTCTTTAAAAAAAATTAATTAATTAATTAAAAAAATATATGGGAGGATATGCGTATGTTATCTACAAATTCTGCCGTTTTATATAAATGGACTTGAGTGTCCATCACTTGTTAGCCACGGAGTCCTGGAACAAATCCCCCATAAATGTAGAGGTATGACTATATATTTTTAATAAGAAGATGTAAGAAAGGCTTTCAGATATAAGCTTGACATTCCCAAACATAAAATACTTGAACTTTCATACTTTATACTGTGTTTACCTGTCCTTGATTTTCAGTACTCATTGTTTGAATTTCCTCATCTCATCTCAGCTTTTCTCTCTGTCTTAGGCCCTGAATTGCATTATGGAAATGGTAGAGAAAACGAGGCGCTCCATGGCAGTTCTGAGGCGCTGTCAGGAATCCGATCGGGAAGAACTCAACTATTGGAAAAGACGATTTAATGAAAATACAGAGATGAGGAAAACAGGGACCGAGTTGGTCTCCAGGCAGCATAGCCCTGGGAATGCAGATTCTCTGAGCAGTGGTAAGGGCAGAGTCTGATGGGAACTCAGAGTAAACACCAGCCTTTGGACTGCACCTAAGATGTAAAATCCACTCAATTTTAAAGAAAAGTAGTGCTATACAGTGGGATTAGGGAGACTCAGAAGACTATGAAGAGTAAAGAAAAAAAATGTGTGAAGCTCTGGTACCTGTCACAGTCAAGAAATGTTTATTCTTCCTCACAGAGAATGATAGTATTTGTGATTTTGTTCTCCCCACCATTCCCCCCCCCCCCCACACACACACACAATAATGATCAGAGTGTTTGGTTGTTCGGTTCAGGCTGGCTGAATGTGCTACCCTATTAGGAAAACCAGTGTCTGTTTCCCTCTTCTGCTCTCACACTGCAGTCATTGTAGCCTTCTGTGACTTCGGAAAATGTAGTGATTTCTCCCCACCTGAAAACAAGCAGTCCTTTAGCAGTGGGGACAGTCCAATTCAGCTCTGACACTGTCTACTTGGAGGTACTGTCAGCATAGGTTGGGAGCTCAGTCCCCAAGAGTGTCTCACCCAGCCCTGCTATTATGTGCCAGTCAAGCCCCAGGTTGGTTTATCCATGCTTCTGACCCCCTGACTATAAATCAGGCTTCCAATAATTCCCTGCTTGAATTCATTTAATTTGGACGAGTGGGTTGCAGAATTCAGGGAAATATATTTGCAGGTTTACTTAAAAGGATATTACAGAGGACACAGATGAATTGATACATAAGTTAGGTATAGGGGAAGGGGCAGGGTGCTTGCATGCTTTCTCCTGACCTGCCACCCTCCAGCAGTCTCCACATGTTCAGCTAACCCAGAAGCTCTCTGAACCCTGACCGTTGGGTTTTTATGAAGTCGTCATTGCTTATCTACTGCCAGTAGACTGGGTGGGGAAACCCAGCAAGGCATATTTCAGCCTTGTTGTCTTTCTTTGCAGCATTCCTTTCTCCAGCATATGGGACCCTCTAGAATGAGGAGGATCTACTGACCAATTATCAGACAAGGGTAGATTAGAGAATTTCTTTATGGCCAGCTCTAAAATAGAAAAACAGGGAAGGGTAGAGTTTTGTTTTTGTTTTTCTCTTTTTTGGGAGTGGTGATAGAGGGGTTGACCCAGAGGTGCTTTTACCACCAAACTGTCCCCTTCTTCCCCCATAATGTTTTGAGACAAGGTCTTAATTAATTGCTCAGGCAGGCCTTCAACTTGAGATCTATGCCTCAGACTCCCTAATCACTGAGTTTACAGGTGTGAAAATTAGAGTATCTATGGCCTGCCTTGGGAAGAGGTTATGAGCCAGAAACCACAGATGAAAACCAAAATATGTGTATCATAACAGCAACTAGATACTCTCATGTCATCACTTTTATTCCTCAGAGTAACCCAGAAAGTGTTTACCTCACTTAACCTACTCTTTCCCCAACTCTTTATTCTGAAAAATAAAACTATCAACTACTACCTGGTGACCTCCTACAAAAAGTTTGACTATATCATATTGGGTTGTCCCAGCTTACCTTTTCCCCAATGTGAAACAGCAGAGACAAGATGATAATTCTCTCAAGGATATATCTAGGAAGCCAGAGTATCCCCCAAAACGTTCCATCTGTTTCACCCAGTAACTAAAAAGGTACTCTATCCTAAGGCACAGCTGAATGACAGCCCATCTGTGATCACACTCTTTTCCTACCACCCACCCACTTGAAGTTCCCAAATGTTCACCAGGGAGAATGAATTTCTGCTTATGACAGACCTAGCACGT